>OZ020301.1:5569999-5624964 GCA_963971205.1 Aethes cnicana
CATCTTGAGCAGCGAGGCGATGGCGTGGGGGTCGCGCGGCGGTTCCGGCGCGGCGCCCTCGTCGAAGGCGGCGCGCAGGCGCTGCGTGAGCCCCGAGCCGCCCGACAGCCGGTAGATGCCGTCCACCGCGCCGCGCTCCTCGATCGCGCGGGCGCACTCCACCAGCACCAGGGGCACTGGAACAACGGACGCTCAGCATACACCCACAGACAACTCGAATATACATGGTGGGTCAGATCCTATAGCAAATAATTAACCCACAGTATCGGCTATCGATTCTAAGTATATTGTATAGGTCTTTAATTTTTTTCGAGTTGGTAAAAAAATCATTGTATATGGGATTGGTTGTGTGAGCGACGCTGAATCCTATACATTTTTTTTTACCAACTCCAAAAAAATTAAAGACCTACTTGTCAATCTCTCTCACATTACGGCGTACATCGGCAATAGCCAGGGGGGCCTCAAATTTTCATACTTCGCCGTACAGCGCCATCTAGATGTATCTCATGGAGTTCAAATTTATATGCAGGCTACCTAGGCAGCGACATCTATTATCGCATTTAACACTTATTTCGGGCGTACGCGGACTTATTTGAAGGTTGTCATTCTAAGTTTACATCACTTCTTCTATGGTAAAAATGAAACCGATTTTCAGAGACGCAAACATCCAGCACTATCTAGTCGACGCCACTGCTCTTCTCCAGGTCGTCTGTCCAGGTGAGACAAACAATAGTGCGATTTTATAACAGCCAGCGCCATCTAACGCGCAACACTAGAAACTTCTCTAAGTCGTATGTTCAGATGAGATAAACGATAGTGCGATTTAATCGACAGCCAACGCCATCTAGCGGGCAGAAATGAGACAAACGATAGTGCGATTTAATCGACAGCCAACGCCATCTAGCGGGCAGAAATGTAAAGGTCGTTTGCACAGATGAGACAAACAGCGCGATGTAGTCAACAGACAACGCCATCTGGCGGGCGCAAATGTTAACTGCTCATTTGTAAAGGTGAGACAAACGACAGCCAGCGCCATCTAACGAACATCATTGTAAACTTCTCCAGGTGGTTCTTCCTGATGGGACAAACGTTAGCGCGATGGAATCGACCGCCAACACCATCTAGCGGGCGCAAATATTAACTTTGCTAGGTCATTTAAACAGGTGTTACAAACGATGGCGCGATTTAATCGACAGCCAGCGCCATCTAGTCACTATTATCAAACACTCACCTTCATGTTCATAGTTCAGCAGATGCTCCCCCAAGTCACAGCCAAAGACCCGTTCCCTCAGGATTCCTTGCTGCTTCAGCCTCCTTCTAGACGGTCGCGAGAGAATGAAGCTTCGGAACAGTGATATCAGCTTCCCGTGCTTTCGGAGGACCGGTTTGATGGGCGCCACTGCTAGGGAGCTGTAACAAAGGTAAAAGTTCAAGTATTCGATATTTATTTAAACTTCATTGCACATACGAAGGAAACCGTGGTGGCCTAGTGGTTCGACCTACCGCCTCTCATGCAGAAGGTCGGGGGTTCGATTCCGGTTCCCACCTCTAAGTTTACTTATGTGCGAAATTCAATTTGAATATACCATTGAGCTTTTCGGTGAAGGAAAACATCGTGAGGAAACCTGCACGCACCTGCGAAGTAATTCAAAGATGTGTGTGAAGTCCCCAATCCGCACTGGGCCCGCGTGGGGACTATAGCCCAAACCCTCTCGTGATGAGAGGAGGCCTGTGCCCAGAAGTGGGACGCAAACAGGCTGTAGTAGTAGTAGTATTAGTTGTATTAACTTACCCGACTATAGGCGGGGGTTGCGTCATGTGCCGTGGGACTTTGTCCCCAATGACGGCGACACAATGGTGGGGGAAGAAGCCCACTCGGAACCCACGCTTCCCACGCCACCACGTCGACTCTTGGGGACCTGGGGACAGTTGACAGGTTGCGGAAAAATATGAAAATAAATATTGATCAAAATTTACGGAAACTGTCATGAACATTCATAGAGACGGAAACATTTAATCACGTCTATTACTTATTCTTTAATTTAATCAGGCCAATAGGGATGACGACAGGGTGAAGAAATCGAAATTCGAATTAGTCCGTCAGTCAGGTAATAAAAAAATATTAGACACGTATTTTTTGTTTTATCAAATTAACAAAGAATGACTAAGTTAAAACGCACTAAAGTTGGAGAGTGGGGGCTAACTACGTCACCGTTAGGTATAAATCGTACCCAACCGTGACGTCACGCGACATTTCAACTCAATATATCTCCGTATAAGTTTGATTACGTGAAAAAAGACAAAATACGTGTCCAATACTTTTCAATAATCTTCCTGATTTACGAAGAAAAAAAAAGTTGTCGTTTCCCCTATTACACAACTAAAAAAATAGAAGAAAAGGAGAAGAAAATTATCGATTTGAATTAATTCTAAAACGACAATACATATATCTACATATGTATAATGTCAAGTGTTTTTTTAATACAATAAAGAAGTACAGATTAAATAATTAACACTTGCACCAAGCCGCTAACCTCAGGTTAGGCTCTTAACCCACATCAAATTCATACAAACGAATCACAGTACACAAGTTAACAGCTTGGTGCAAATGGGCCTTGAGGGTTTATCCTGAAAGTTGGCAACGTCGCATATAGCTGTCAAATGTTTCGCTGTTTTCATAAATTGCTCAATATTACTGAATTAAAGACGAAGTTATCATTCTATGGTTGAATGACGCGTCTCGTAAAATAACAATGTATACTGTCGTTTTAGAATTCAAATTGAAACGTTGTACATTTAGGAACAAAAACAGCCACATAGGGTGAATGTATGAAGAATTTTATACCACTAATACAGCCTATTTGCTTCCCACTGCTGGGCACAGGCCTCCTCTCATCACGAGAGGGCTTGGGCTATAATCCCCACGCGGGCCCTGTGCGGATTGGGGACTTCACACGCATCTTTGAATTACTTCGCAGATGCGTGCAGGTTTCCTCACGATGTTTTCCTTCACCGAAAAGCGCAGTGGTAAATTCAAATTGAATTTTGCACATAAGTAAACTTAGAGGTGCGAGCCGGAATCGAACCCCCGACCCTCTGCAAGAGAGGCGGTAGGTCGAACCACTAGGCCACCACGGCTACCGGAAGAATTTTATGCATGACCGTTAAGAAGTTAGAATTCATATTTTAACTAGTCTGAAGTACGAGTGTATCGCAAATTGCTTAAAAAAGTGATGGAAAAAAGGGCTTTCATTTTAGTAAATCCAATTAGTATTAGTTTTCAATTAGTTTTCGAGAAGAGGGAAAATGGTTGGACATCTGATTAGACACGATAGGTTTTTGAACGTTATAATGGAAGGTAAAGTGGAAGGAAGAAGGGGAAGAGGTAGACCACGCTTAACCTACTTTGACCAGCTGAAGGAAAGAGCAAATGTCCCGTCTTATTACGACCTAAAAAGACGGGCACAGGATCGAGAGACATGGCGGTTACTCCACCGACAAGAGCACGGCTCTTAAATAGAAGAAGAAGAAGATTAGTTTCCAGTCTTTACTCACCAGGCATATCAATGATTGAGATCATGTCACCAACTTCGAAGCTGATTTCGTCTCGTGCCTGAAAAAAGAAAAAACAATAATTAAATCACGAAATAATACAGTGCTATTAGTGCTTTTTAGAATCCATATTAATATTTAAAAATGCGAAAGTAAGTCTGCCTGTCTGTCTGTTACCTCTTCACGCTTCAAGACCGATTAAGATGAAATTTGGCATGGAGATAGTTGAGGTTCCGGGAAAGGACCTAGGCTACTTTTTATCCCGGAAAAACGCATAGTTTTTGCGGGAACGCGATAAACGAATTCCACGCGGGCGTAGTCGCGGGCATAAGCTAGTCAATAATGTAGTGTATTTACTTGCTCAAAAAGTAAACATTTCGATACCTGTTAAACGTGCCAAAAGTTTGTCATTTCCGAACGAGCGTTTCTGTTTTTTGACAGCTAGTGAGCGTGCCTAGTTGTTTTTTACGAACTAGTGCGTAAAGTTTTTGAGCTTTTCTTTATTCTTTTTTTTATAAATTCGAAAGTAACTCTGTCTGTCTTAATACAGTTGCTCGAAAAGTAAACATTTCTTTAGAGTGCGAGAAGTTTGTCATTTCCGAATGAGGGCTTTTTGTTTTTTGACAGCTTGTGATCGTACAGATCTTTTTGTTTTTAGAACTTGGTACTGTTCGTCTTTACTTTTTTATATTTTTGTCGGAAATGTATAAAAAAATGTCGTTTGATACACGTGCGAAATTGTCATTTTCACTCATCCCTAGTGTTAACGCTCGCGTCCGCTCGCGCCAACATAACTAGGGAGTCGGGATAAAATGACAAACTTTTCGCAATTGCATCAAATGATATACTATTTTCTAGTAAGAGAGTGGAAAGTTACCTGCGACACGTATTTCCTAACGGAGTAAGCGGCGGCGACAGCGGGTGTGTTGATAGAACTGGAGTCTTCGTTCGCTACTAATAATTTGTGACCTGCCAACAAAAAATTTATAAAAAATACTAACTTAAGGCAAATAATAACAAGTACCCGGGCAACCGAGCTTGGTTGAGGTGGAAGTAGAACTGCTTAAAAATAAGTTTCCCCAATTTTTACCCATAAATCCCTATATATTGCAAATTTCGTCAAAATCTTAACACCGTTTCTGATATATTCATTTCATCATCATTGTCTGCCGAAAGAGGTCCACTGCTGGACATAGGCCTCCCCCAAGGCTCGCCACTCAGACCGGTCCTGTGCTACTTGCTTCCACCGGTTTCCCGGGACCTTCACGAGGTCGTCGCTCCATCTTGTTGGAGGCCTACCGACAGCTCGTCTCCCGGTTCGCGGGCGCCACTCGAGAACTTTCCGGCCCCATCGGCCATGAGTCCTGCGAGCAATCTGCCCCGCCCACTGCCACTTAAGGCTCGCAGGCTATGTCGGTGACCCTAGCTTGTTGAGTTAGATTTTATCACGCAACGAAATCCCATTAGCCTTCTGGAACTTTAAATTCAAATTCTTTTATTTCGGTATCATAGGTTACATAAAGGTGACATAATATTAGGTATAGCCCTACTATGATATGCCGTCATTGATCTATTATAAGTACAAACAGCTCGGGCACCCGTTCCTTCGTTATAAAGAGGCGTTACTATTGGAACGTATTTTCCAATGTCAGTTTGCTCCATATATTTTGACATATTCTGTTAGGCACTGTTCGTCCATATGTTATTACTTATTATAGGTCAATGTATGCCGTGAGCTTGACATTGATATGAATCAGAAACAAGGAGATTATATAGACTGACAATCTCCTTACATTGCGGCGTACATCCGAGCTTTGCATGTGAATGGGGGCGCTTCTAATGTTCATACAGGCTGCCTAGGCAGCGACATCTATTATCGCATTTGACACTTATTTCGGGCGGTACGCTGATTTGTATGAAGGTTGTCAGTCTACTACTACAGCCTATTTGCGTCCCACTGCTGGGCACAGGCCTCCTCTCGTCACGAGAGGGTTTGGGCTATAGTCCCCACGCGGGCCCAGTGCGGATTGGGGACTCCACACACATCTTTAAATTACTCGGCAGATGTGTGCAGATTTCCTCACGATGGTTTCTTTCACCGAAAAGCTCAGTGGTTAATTCAAATTGAATTTCGCACATAAGTAAACTTAGAGGTGCGAGCCGGAATCGAACCCGCGACCCTCTGCATGAGAGGCGGTAGGTCGAACCACTAGGCCACCGCGGCTTCGGTTGAAGGTTGTCAGTTTAGGTGAATAAAATTCGATTACCTTTATTATCCATTTGCAGCCAATTCAACACGGGTCCGCAGTTGATGGAGTCATCAGCAATGATAGACAGATGGTGCATGTAATCAGCAATCAAACTCCTATACTCCACTTCATCTTGGGAACTGTTTATTTTCTCCGTTAGGTTAGGAAGCCCGGAGACCTTTCTGTCGTATATACATCTGGGGAAATGGAGGTAGTATTAGTTGAATGGAATCTCTGATACAATTTGATACTGTTGAAAAAGTCGCATTGAAATTAGTACCTTACCTAGGCAACCAAGCTTTGCTCGGGGAAAAATAGCTAAAAGCGAGTTTTCTCAGATATGAGACCTAGCTAAATCGATTTATCACCCCTGTAAACCCCCTATATTCCAAATTTCGTTCAAATCATTAGAACCGTTTCTGAGACCGCTTGTATAAATAAATAAACATAGAAAGAAATAAAGAAATATAGCGTGTTTGAAGAATTCAAATTTGAGTCGAAGTTTCGCTTTTTGGTCAATACCCTCTACATTTCGCAATCCGCAATTGAAATGAATAATAAAAAAAACTAATTAAACAGTCCAGTCGTTCCGGAGAAAATTGGCTGTGACAGACGGACGAATAGACACACGGGTGATCCTATAAGGGTTCCGTTTTTACCTCATTAGGTTCAGAACCCTAAAAATAACATAAAGGTATGTTCGTTTTAAACAGCGAGCGTACCGCGGCAGCGGTCGGCGAGTTTTAATAGTACAGTCAAGGGCATTAATATGTGTACACTTTTGCATCCGGTTCCGTTGTGTTAAGGTCCAAAGGTGTATACATATTAATGCCCTTCACTGTTAGTACATTACAGACCTAGGGTGGTGAATTCGTAAATGTCTCAGATCTCAGGTTTCTGTGGCCCGAACCTAAGGTGAGGGCCATAAATATGCGATCTGGGGCTTTACGAATTACCGCCCGTGGTTTATCAAAAGTTTTACATCTTGCCTTGGCCCAGAAGTGAGATTTTCTCTCCGCGTAGCGGGCAGAAAATCCCACTTTACGGCCAAGGGGTGATGTAAAACCTATTTAAATAAATTGATAAATAATTCAAGTGTGTGTGTGTGTATGTGTGTTTGTGTTAGACCTGTGCAACATGTCGTCCAGCTGCCGGCAGTTGTCCGCGTTCCTCGCGAGCGTCCACTCCCGGACGTCGCTCGCCTCAGACCAGGAACAGTGTAGCGCTCTGGTCGATGACTTACTGTCCAGTCTGGACACGTGGGAACGGACCTTTAGGGTGATCCAACCTGGAAATTAAATGGAGTTTTATGATGTGGCCTTATTAGACAGTTTGCAAGCTAATTCTTTGCTCAGTAGGATCGTTAGACTATATTAAATTAGGCGTTGTTATTCCAAGAAATTAATTTCTTATCAACCGTACCTTACCTACATGAACAATTTGATATTTGTCGTTTTTTGACAGAAGTTTCATTACAACTTTTCATAGAATCCATACTAATATTATAAATGCGAAAGTGTCTGTCTGTCTGTCTGTTATCTCTTCACGCTTCAAGCGCTGGACCGATTAAGATGAAATTTAGCATGGATATAACGGGAACACGATAACCGATAACCACGCTGGCGAAGTCGCGGGCAGAAGCTAGTGATGAAATAAATTATGAATTATGATCTTACCCTCCCCTAGCAAACTACACACGACAGCAATGAAAACGGGTCGCTTTTTATTGGGTTTTCCATACAAAGTGACCCGTTTTCTTTGCTGTTGAGTGTAGATATCATCATCATCATCATCATCATCATCATCATCATCATCATCATCATCATCATCATCATCATCATCATCATCATCATCATTTCCTGTGCTACTTGCTTCCACCGGTTTCCCGCGACCTTCACGAGGTCGTCGCTCCATCTTGTTGGAGGCCTACCGACAGCTCGTCTCCCGGTTCGCGGGCGCCACTCGAGAACTTTCCGGCCCCATCGGCCATCAGTCCTGCGAGCAATGTGCCCCGCCCACTGCCACTTAGACTAACTCATCAGGTACCAACAAGCTTGGGGACTGTTGACCTGTATGGTGGTGCGATCTTACCCTCCCCGGGCGGTGAATCTGCTACCCTCTCGTCGGGAGGCGCTAGCTCCACGCTGATGCCGCCGAGGCATACTCGCTCGTAGTGGAAATGGGCGCACTCCTCGAGCTTAGGGAACCGACAGGCCGCGGCCGGTGGGGGCTGGAAATGAAGACATCATGGTTAAACAAAAACAATATATCATGTGATAATACATAAGCCGTGGTGGCCTAGTGGTTCGACCTACCGCCTCTCATGCAGAGGGTCGGGGGCTTGATTCCGGCTCGCACCTCTTAGTTTACTTATGTGCGAAATTCAATTTGAATTTACCACTGAGCTTTCGGTGACGGAACCTTGCACGCATCTGCGAAGTAATTCAAAGATGTGTGTGAAGTCCCCAATCCGCACTGGGCCCGCGTGGGGACTATAGCCCAAACGCTCTCTTGTAGAGGTCTGTGACCAGCAGTGGGACGCAAATAGGCTGTAGTCGATCGATAAAGCTTTTTTGTATCGGCTTTCTCCGATTCCGCGTCGATGTGTTTGGGGAGACCCTCAGTTTCTTGGTTTGTATAAATGTATCTGGCACATGTGATGAAGAAAAAAGGAGGGACTACTCAATAGTAGTGGGACTTAAGGAGCTAATAAGCCTTTTAGTGATAACGTGCAAAGTAGAATACAGCACAACACAACTAAAAAGGCGCGCGGCGAAGCACTTAAGCCGTTGATGCAGAGTCTATTTTTGCTTAATCCACGCGACTTCTAAGTTGTGTAAACCTTCACTTATGTTTAATTTATGCCTGAAGTTGGCACCTTTTTCTGCTAAACCAAGTGTTATGCTCTAAATGATATCAATTTCTTAGCTAGGTCCAGAGTTTCACTCACCGAGTCGCCGTCTTCGAACCCACTGCCCGCCGACGGCGCAGACTGGCTCATCGCGGTCTGAGACACCGGGGTCAGCGTGAGGGCAGTCAGCGATATCGACCCTGGAAGTAGACCGGCAGCTCAGAAACCCGGTTAAGCTCTGTCCCTCATTCAGAGCATATTTAATAGTACTACACGCAGAATGGCCACGGAATCAACCGCCTCAATCTAGCCGGCAACTCGCGCCCAATTCGCCGTTACCGTCACTTGTTTCATCCGGAGATGGAGAGTGGATCACTGGCGTGTAGTTGTACTAACTACACACATTTAAAAGTGTACAGACTTCTTCGCTCGCAAACATTGACACTTCATTCTAATTGTGTTCGAAATCGTTCTTTTATAGGCCGTTTCCGCCCTGTGCTTTTAGGCCCACAATACAAGAAAAATACAGTAAAGAGGGGCCGCAATAGTGAATTTAAAAATGTTTCGAATGTTGTCATGAGGTGTTGTATCCGTTTTCCCAATAAGATCACAGTTTCACATACATACCTGTGTCTGTGGTAATCAGTTGACTATCTACTGATTACAACAATCATATGTTTATTTTGGAGGAACAAAAAGGCTGGGACTCTATGAGAGAGAGTAATCAGTGAATGAATATGGTACTGGGAAGACTGACTAGGTAATCAGTGAATACTAGTGAACTCACCCGGCGTCTCCCGCTTGCAGTCCACATCGCCACGCCCCGAGCTCCGCGACTCTGAGCTGAACCGGACGGACCTGTAACAGGGGAACGCACGCTTCATATGACAATTCACATTGTCACATCATCATATCTGTGGAGGAGTGTCGAATGTGTCTTGGCAAGGAGAATTTTCAATGAGAGTTTTAATAATTAGTCAAGCCAGTAAGCGTAAGAAACCGTGGTGGGGGTTCGACCTACCGCCTCTCAGGCCGAGGGCCGGGGGTTCGAATCCGACTCTCCTCTCAAATTATTTATGTGCGACATTCAATTTGAATTTACCACTGAGCTTTTCGGTGAAGGAAAACATCGTGAGGAAACCTGCAGGCATCTGAGAAGTAATTCAAGGATGTGTGTGTGAAGTTCCCAATCCGCACTAGACTCGCGTGGGCTCTATAGCCATAAAATATTCAATAGTACTACATAATGAATGGCCACGGAATTACCCGCCTGAATACAGCCGGCGCGCAACTCGCGCCCAACTCGCCCTCACCGTCATGTGTTTCATCCGGAGATAGAGTGAATCGTTGACCCGCGTACTGGTACACCCACATTTACAAGTGTACAGACGTCCTCGCACGCAAACATTGACACTTCATTCGAATTGTGTTCGAAATCTTGCTTGAAGGGTGTTTTCACACCTCCGCCGCGGATTTGAAACAGCGGTACCGCGGAACATTTGCCATCGTTTGTCCATTATACACATCTTTGACGCCGTTCACATCTCCGCCGCGGAACTGAAATAGCGGTTTGAAAACAGCCTTGTGTCCGCCCTGTGCTTATAGCCAAAACCCTCTCGTGATGATGTCCTCCTGTAGCCAGCAGTGGGCTGTAAATAGTGGTTGGTGGCGGGCTAGTCACCTGTGGAGGCCGGAGCACGGGCTGGCGGCGCCGGGGGGCTCGGTGGCGCGCGCGGCGAGCGACGGGCACGACATCAAAGAGCCGTGGGGGCTGCCCTGAAACCAACCGAACAAGGAGCTTAGATAACTAACCGATAGGGATCACCGACCCGGAGTCATTGCCTCCAATCAGCCTCAGGGACATGGTAATCATAATGGCCGTGAAGCTGGCCACCCCATTTTTGCTACCCGAAAAAGGCATCGCTAAATCGTTAGTTCATCGTTAGATCACATAGTTAAATCGTTAGGACCACATGACTTTTTGGATTTTTTCAAAATCTTTGTGGGGCGAGCCAGCTTCACGCTAGCCACCCCATTCAAGAAATGTCCAATTTTTTATTCACTATATATTATCTAGATAATCGTTAGTTCACGTTAGTCAATCTCCTTACATTACGGCGTACATCGGAAATAGCCAGGGCGCTTCCAATTTTCATACTTCGCCAGCACAGCGCCATCTAGATGTTGCTCATGGAGTTCAAATTTGTATGCAGGCTACCTAGGCGGCGACATCTATTATCGCATTTAACACTTATTTCGGGCGTACGCTGTTTTGTATGAAGTTTGGCATTCTTAGTTTACCTTACTTTTTCTATGTCTTCAACACAAGAGTAAGCCACTTGGCCAAACCGCCTTATTTTTAACACGCTTTTATTAGGTAGACCTGTATGTAACTATGTAATGGAAGTTAAATTTAACCCACTTTCCGATTTCCGATTGATCTGAAATTTTGTACAATATGTTAATCGCGTGACAATGCAATATTATGATAACGTGGAGCTGATCTTCGTAATAAAACTATATAAACCCATCGAATTTGGGCTCGTTTGATTCGTCTTTAAGGGCAGATGAAGGATTTACAAAGAAAAGTACAGTCAGCAATAAAAGCGTGTCCCGAAAAAATCATTTTTGAAAAAACTTATTACTTTGGCTTAATGCACCGGACACTTTCAAATCGAGTATGTGTAAAAAAAAATCTAAGCAGAAGACTTGGACTACACAGTTTAAAAACTGTGCTGCATAATAACCGGGGAAAAAAAGCACGCACATCAGCCTTGGGGTTGCCTTGCCTACAGACAATTCTTATATTATTACCCAGTTTAGTTTATTCACTTTTCAATACTTCTCATACAAATAACGCATACTCCCAGCAAGCCAGCAAACACTAGATTTATCTCCTTACTTTGCTTACCAGGACGCATATTTATTTACTAAATGCACTCGACATTATGTTTCCCTGATGTCTGGCCACGTGCTCGAGATCGTAGGTAAGACCACTTGAGATAAGAGCTCGTTAAATAGTCGTAAGAGCAATTTCTTTACGTTATCAGGCGGAATTCCTGATAACACGCAGTTAGTATATTTATGTCATTGTTAGGATATTAGGCCAGTTATGTTGTAAGAGAATGAGATCATGAGAAAATGTTTATTTGGTTCAATTCAAATTCAATGGCCACATAGGGGCACTTTTACACGTCAGAAAAAGAATTTACCAGCGCCTCCTAGACCCATTGCTTGAGAAGAAGCCCCGCAACAAACTCATGCAGAAGGCCTTTTTTCAAAATTTACAAAATTTACATTACATGTATAAAATATACATATAGGTACGTACTAAAATTACATTCAAGGGATGTATAGTCCCTTACTTAAACTTAAATCTAAGATCTTAGAGAAGCATGAACAGACCGGGCCCCACAGACAGCACAGGTTGATTGAACCCCTACCTTCTACATGAGACGCGGTATGACAATAGTATAGGAACTCTTCCTATCACATTTATAATAACCACTAGCTTTTACCTGCGACTGCATCAACTAACCCACAACAGCCCTATGATCTTTTCAAGGTCTAAAGTAGGGGTTGTGATATACGTGTTACACGCGGAACCGTAGCTACGTAGCCTTAGCACCGGCGGTGCTAAGATCCCGTACTACACGGTCACGTCAAAGATACGTATCCGTTTCTGGATTCGGCTACGTTCCCGCGAATCTCGGCTTCGGCTCCGCTCGGCTTCGGCTCCGCTCCGCTCGGTTGTTGAATACGACTGGATCGGATCTACGTATAAATAAGATACGTATCTCCGTGTACACGTAGCTACGTATCTTAATTACACGTAGCCGAATCACACGGAGCAAACGGAGCGGATCTCCGTTGCCGAGTAACACGGCAACGGAGATTCGGCTACGGGTACACGAAACACGGTCACGACCAGGAGCACTAGTCTAAAGTCTATCATACCAAAAAATCTTTCCCAGGTTGAAAGGTAACAGACAGACTGAGCCATGGATCTTAAGCCCCTATCACCTAACCAGTTTAACCTACCCATGGAACCTAAGCTACAGTCATTTGCAGAAATATATGATGTCCCACCGTGGGCATACATATGTGACACGGCACTTAAACGTAAGGCCGTATTCCACCGTCACCGTTATTTTGTGTTCAGTATCGTTTATATAGTCACCTCGACTTGAGTTTCTTTTAATTTTCAAGTTTCAGACGCGACTACTTCTACAGACTTATTATTAGTATAGCCTATTATCCCACGCACGCACGCCGGGTCATCTTGTTTTCGGCGCCGGTGGCGGTGGAAAAACGACCTAAGCGTATCACATACTTATTTATGCCAATGTTGGATCATCAACTGTATTGTACCCATGAAGTATCGATGCTTGTGACAGACTTGGCTCCATTCTAGTCTCCATTCTACTTCCATCTAAGATGCGTTTCATTCGAGACACGTCCTGTCCCCAGGCGTTCGGATTAGCATTCGTACCTAATGTGGGCCGCGTGAAGTCTGCGTAGTTTCTAATCGAGACCCGATCGGGACGTGCCTTCTCTCGTCTTCTATTCATACTAATATTACAAATGCGAAAGTGACTGTCTGCCTGTCTGTCTGTTAGATACATACGCTTTCACGGCTAAACGGCCAAACTGATTTTGACGAAAGATACGATTACAGTTAGGTATAGTTTAGAGTACTGGACGGACCAAGGCTACTTCTTATCCCGGAAATATGCGTCCCGCGGGAACGCTGTAACTGCAATGAAGTCGCGGGCAGAAACTAATAGATTATATAAGAAAAACTAAAATTACATTTTCAAAATCTCTTAGAATGTTGTTCAGGAACATGATAAAAAGGAAAATTTCATTATTGAAATGTAACCTAATAAATTGAGGTCATTTAGCAGACACAGCTTTTATTTCTTTAGAGGATTTTTTTTAGGAACCACTTCATTCATTAGACCCACTATTTTAGACTGTAGGTCTAAAATAGTGGTTCTAATAAAACCGTCTATCAAACCAGTTTAGTCCTGAATACTACAAACAAATTAAGAATTAATACATTCAGTGATTAGCATTCGAGGCATAATTAGTATGAATGACGCGACATGGCTTGAATGAATCATTTATTGTTGCGCCGAATCAAATGTGCGGAGCAGGTGTTTACGACTAATGTTCAACTCAGCTTAGGTATGATAGTAACCTAACCTGTGCCGCCAAACAGCACTTCTCGCACTGTTGTTTCAGTAAGGGGGAGGCAGCCGGTGAAATTACTGGCACAGAGTCATTCCATCTAGTCCTCGGGTAGGCAATGCATTCGAAATGGGGCAATTCATTTATTACGTAAGACGATTTAGTGGGGGAGGAGGTCGAACATGTCTTATTTTTTCTTACAAGGGGGTGGGAGGGGGTCTTGATAGTTCTTACGTAAGATTACAAATAAGCGCAAAGTTAAGATTATACTTTGAAAAGGCCCGCGCTCGGATAATAGTTATGCGTATAGGTAAATATTAGTAACTAAAACAGAGACTAAAAATTGTTTCTTTAAAAAAAAAACAATCCAAACGTGTATTAATTTTTTCTTTAGATTCTTACGTAATAAATATTACACAAGGGGGGAGGCCGATTCTTGTTTTTTTTTACATGGGGGGAGGGATCAAAAACCGTCTTACGTAATAAATGAATGGCCCCAATCTCGATGAGTCTTTGCAAGGTTAGGTAATGTGAAGAAGAATTATGTTACAACGTAATATCAAAATCAAGGAGCTACACTCGCGTGTCTCATATACCTATTTGACCTTAGTTTCATATCGTGGGCGTACGCACAGACATCGTGTTAAACATCTCGATTTGCATAGCTATTTGAGATTACGATGGATACTAACATTGTAGTAGGTACTCATGTAAAAAAGTTATGGAGAACATATATCGTATCACAAATGCATAAGATAGTATTTGGAGCTGCTGATGAAGCGTTCATGTATTTTACGGTTTATATGGAGGATTATAAATTACGTCAAGTCAAATATGTACAACGTAGGTACGATCAAGTTAAATCTTACTGTACATATCACAGTATGTTTGCAAGATCGATTTGACGGAGTCCAGACAAAGTACCTATGATAAAGGCAAACAAGCGCACAGCCCACCTGATGGTAAGTGGTCACTGTGGCCCATGGACACCGAAATCCTATGACCCCCCCATTAAGAAACCATGAGATCTCGAATGCGTTGCCTACTCTAAGGCCTAAGATGGAATGCCTCTGTGCCAGAAATTTCACCGGCTGCCTTAACCCCCTACCGGAACACAACAGTGCGAGCAAAGTTACACTATTTAAGCCTACTCTGTACTGTATGGTGGGTGACTTCAAGGTTTTTATGTATACCTTACTGTTCAGTACATATATTTTTACCCGACTGCGCACCGCAAAGGAGGGTTATGTGTTTACCTGTCTATGTATGTATGTATGTATGTATGTATGTATGTATGTATGTATGTATGTTTGTTCCTTTGTGGCACACTAGAGATCAAACGCGTGGGTCGATTTTAATGAATCATACGTCAATCGATTCGTCTGAATTGCGCGAGTGTCACTGAAGATATGAAATTTATCAAAATTCAAAATGGCGGCTACCAGACGCCATATTGTACAAAATAAAAAAATAAAAGTCAACCAACTATGGCATGTGAGGTATCGTTGAATAGGTATTTAAAAATCATTATTAGGTTTCTTTGACCATTTTTCAGACAAAAGAACCGTTTATGATTTATAACGATTCAAAGTTCCTTTACTAACCACGTAAAGTAGGTACCTACCTATCCACCCAGTAGTACATCCGTTCGAATTAGCAACACAGGAAATAATCTAGACCAACGAGTCTTCAAGCAGGTCACGACGACTATAAAATACTTAATAATAATGTTTTTCATAAATCTCAAACTTCAATCAAGTACGTACGCATGTGCAATGTAGTGTACCAGTAGCGTCATCTATCCGTTGACTTGAAGACTTTTAGTTTCGTTATTACATTTAAAATGTCAATAGTGTGTGTGATACAGTGAAATATAACCTAATTGATTATAGGTACCAATTAGGTACACTAGTCAGTACTCAGCGCTCGTAAATAAATAAAATAGCTACCTAATACTCTTATGTAGTACCAGTAGCGCCATCTATAGGTTGACTTGAAGAATTTTAATAGGTTCAGGCTTATGTAGCGTTTTGAGCCGGGTTAGGTCTCTAGAGGGATTAATAATCAGTAATTTAGATCATCGCAAGCTACTTAATAATCCCCACGATAGCAACTCTCTCCATGAAATGACAAGATTGCGGAATTTACGGTCTTTTAATCCCTAACTAAAAATAATAAAATAAAAAAGTTAATTAAAAAAAACAAAAAACCCGACTGCGTAAAAACTAAAAAGAAAAAAACAAGACTACTTAGTTCAGTAGTAGCTAGGATTATGTTAAGTAATTGATTGCTATTGAGGAATCTAAAGATGCCTACAGTCGGGACCCATTTAAAATCTAGGTTAAAATGTTACAAATAATGGGTCCCGATAGTAGGCATCTTTAGATTCCTCAATAGCAATCAATTACTTAACATAATCCTAGCTACTACTGAACTAAGTAGTCTTGTTTTTTTCTTTTTAGTTTTTACGCAGTCGGGTTTTTTGTTTTTTTTAATTAACTTTTTTATTATCGAATTCGTTCGCAAACGAGTACAGGGTCCACCTGATAGTAAGTGTAGTCTACTGTAGACTAGCTAAGAAATCATAAGATCGGCGGTGCGTTTCGCGTCGGGAGATTCAAAAATAAAACGCAATGAATCGTTGAGACGTTGCATTGCGTCATGCATGTGTAAAGCAGTATATCTTGGAAGTTGATGTCCTGCTGACCGTGATGAATTATTTAAAATACAAAAACGCGCTTTACGCCTTATTGCTAAAAAAACCTGTTGACTATCCAGCGCAGGAACTTTTCAGAAAATACAGTATCCTGACCCTACCATGTGTTTACGTGCTGGAAGCTTGTAAACATGTTCGTAAAAATGTAAACACATACAAATCCTGGGTACCAAGACACGGTAGAAATGCGCACAGGCAACACCTGCTCGTCCCTCAATGCAGGCTCGCCAAGGCGCGAGGGTCGCTCGGTGTCGTTGGGGTCAGAATCTACAACGCGCTTCCATCAGAAATAAGAGCGAGTAGCAGTGATGCAATCTTTGCGCAAAAATTTAAACTGTTGCTATTGAAACTTGCGTGCTACAGTATCGACGAGTTCGTTGTGGGGAACGTTGACTCATGCACACAAAATAAGCTAAAATTAAAAGACTTTTAAAATACCTAATTAAGAAAGGTATTAATAGTACAATGTTTGTTATTAAAAATAATGTAAATTAATAGTGTATTAACTACGTTTACATAGATTAAGAAATGACCTGTAATACTTTTATTATGAATAAATATCTCAATCTCAATAAAAGTAGAGCTATGGATACGTTATGGATGACGTTGTATGTATGAAGCGGACCAGTTAACCCAGTTAGGTGATATTAAAACTATAAAGCATAAAGCTGAATACGGAAAGAGCGTGGAACTATCTAGGTCGGAGTGAAATCTGTTTATATATCCCGCTTTACATACTTGCGCGTATGTTTGTTTGTAGGTATGTCTGATCTTAACTCGATAACTACATACTTCCACCACTAGTCCACCACCACACCCAGAACAGCCTATTTACGGTTTACGTCCCACTGCTGGGCACAGGCCTCCTCTCATCACGAGATGGTTTGGGCTATAGTCCCCACGCGGGCCCAGTGTGGATTGGGGACTTTACGCACATCCTTGAATAGAATAGACAATACATACTTCAATCATCAATATATATAAAACTTTTCCGTGTGACTGTGTGACTAACTGACAGACACTGCTGAAACTACTGGTCGCACAAAGCTGACATTTGGATTGTAGGTTCCCTTGGGGAGTATGAAGAAAGGATTTCCCGAAAATCCCACGGGAACGGGAACAATTGAATCCGCTACAGCTAGTCTTCACTTCATATATGTAGTCTGTCTGTCTGTTGACGATAAAATCAGAAACTACTGAACGGATTTTCGAGCGGTTCTCGCTAATATATAGAGGGATTCATGGGGTAAGTTTTCGTGTATAATTTATTGCTGTACCACCCGTGCAAAGACGGGGCAGGTCGCTACTCCTTTAGAGTTCTCGACTACACTCGCGTCAGTTTTCTTATGTCATTAATTGGCAAACGAGCACACAGGCCACCTGATGGTAAGCGGTCACTGCGGCCCATAGACATAAGGGATCATAAGATCGCGAATGCTTTGACAAATCTGAGGACTAAGATTAAATGCCTCTGTGCTGATAACACACACGGCTGCCTTACCCCCTTACCGGAACACCTTACACTGCTATTTGGCGGCAGGCTAGCTGGTAAGATCGTGGTAGCCATCCGGACGGACCCATCAAGTCCTACCACTGGCCAACGCTGCACCAAACTTGGTCGAAGTAAATGTGTTAAATATTAAACATTTGTTAAATCGATTTTTAATATGAGGAAAAGTTTACATTATCCTCTAGTGCACTACACATTACTGTTGAGTGACTATGTTATTTCTCACTATCTCGGGCACCCGTTTGGCCTTCGTTATAAGGAGGCGTTATTAGCATATTTGAACATATTTTCTAATGTCAGTTTGCTCCATATATTTTGAGATAATCTGTTTAGGCACTGTTCGTCCACATGTTATTACTTATTATAGGTCAATGGTTTGCAAGATGTTTGCAGTTATTTATTTTGAACTTTTCTTACACGAATGGGCGTAATTGCGGTAACAAACAGCTACTAGGTATGAAATATGTGTAGTTACTTCAGCGTCACAGATAGTAAGCAATGAGTACAGTAGTACACACAAACATTACGACATAATGCTGTCATTCTAGCTACAAATATGGTAAACAATTTGTGAAGCATTATGGTTATTGGTTGGTAATAGCTTCTATTTTATTTAATGATGTACGATAAGGTATTTGAACACAGCAATTTTTAAATTAGTGGCTTATATTATAGAATTTACATTGGATTTTAAACTTATTTTTCAAACTCAGCGAGTTAGTTTTATACCATCATGTTTTTACAGCATTAAATTACACTGAAAATATCATATTTTTTGCCACTTGATAGGATGATTGTTAAACACAAAAAATAAAATAAAAATACACTAACACACACTCACACACACACATTTCTAAAGTAACAATATGAAATATAAACTTCATACGTAAGGTTGCATCCAGATCTATTGAATGTGCCAGTCTTGGACGCAACTTTACATAGAACTCGAAAATACAAAGTCCGAGTGCATGCAGACAATAAAACCAACATACAGACAACATCAACAGCTAACGGCTCACATTCTGTCCGCACAGGTACCAGCTTTCGGAGCACGCTCCGAACACCCGCCTCATGGCAGCATTTGTACGAACACACACATGTAAGGGGTATTGATATGATCCCGACGTGATCAGGTCGTCTAGAAGGAAGCTAGTCCGTCAAGCTACTAAGTTGATGACCGTTCAGATGAGTGTCTATGACACCTGGACACTATAACACGTCGGGCGTGCAAGGGAACCGCATCAGAATAATGGAATATGATCCCGATGACCCAAAGTACAAGGGTTCCAAAGCTTCTCCGAGCCTGACTTCAAATTTACTCTTAGACGCTGTGCCATAATAGAGTTGAAATAAAACCACCTTTTAATGATACCAATAGGCTCCGAAATCTGTTGTTTCTGTATTTTTAGAGGCTGTCTTGTATTTAGGTAGCTCACACTGTGGTTTATTATTCTAATAGAGCGTACTGCAACAGTTTTTCACCGAGGATATAAGAAAAGAACAGTCTTGTTATGTTAAGCTCTGGATAAAAGGCAATTCTGTCTGTGGAAAATCTAATACTTAATGCGAGTAGTTCGTAAGAACAGCAGCTATTTTAAATGTAAATGGGCCTCTGTGAGTGGATATAGAAGTAACACTTGGATCTTTTCTCTTGTGCACTGTTTCAGGGAAAGAAACAAAATTCACATTGAAATGAACGTTACATTTGCATGTTTTCATTTATTTTGAACTCACAGCCTGTTTCACTATAAACTATGCAGTATATTTCACTATTTTTGGCACCGTATGTAGAAAAATTTTGTACTTTATTTGGCACAGTGATTTTCGAAAGGTTTTTCAAGTTTCTCGCTCGTTCGCGCCCGGTTGAACATTCGCGAGTGTCTTAATCGCTCCAAAAGGGTAAAAAAGTCATTGCACCGTTGGTTTCGACACAAAAAACAATGTTTTACTTAAAACTGGGACTACAAAACAAAAATAGAAACGCGCTAACCACGCTTATTTGACACAGAACCGCTAGTTTACGTTACCCCGTGGACCGTCGCGGTGGGAATAACGATATATAAAATTAACGACGTGATTTAGCCGTATAAAAGCGTTCTCTCGTAAAATAAACGCATAATTTACAAATCAAAGAGCGTAATTCGATTTGACAGCGGCCGCCTCCCGCCCCGCACTGCGGTCGATCGCGGTGTTTCCAGCGCGGGAGATTTACCCCGCTGTGGGGTAATTTGCAGTGCATACAAGAAAATATAAAAAGAGAGCTTTAAAATTATATCCAAAACTTTGCAAAGATCTCATATATTAAATTTAAATTTTCCATAAGAGTTGTAGTTTTTTAATCTAAATAGAACATAAACCTTTACCTATATTTATTATTAACCGACACGCGTACCATGAACACGATAGAGAAGTCATTCAAAATTATTTCAAAATTAATTATTCATAAACAAGCATTTTTATCGACTCGCATGACCATTTAAGAAACAATAACGCAAGTACTTTACTGAATGTTGTAAAACTTGTTTGTGTTAAGTATTTATTAACAGTAGGTATTTATAATACATCCTTCGAGGAGGTAATCGATAAAACCAAGATTAGTCACCAAAAGTTGTTTCTTTCATATAAATAATGCTTTTTACTATATGATAAGACGAAGCCTTTGCCCTGATGCATTGTCAAATATTGGAATTTCGTCTTTTTTTAGCTATTATAACAGGTAAATAAGAATGACGGCTAGGCAGGTGTACGTCGAAAATATTACTTGTATTGCTTTGTTCAGGAAAATAATAGCTTATAGTAACCTCATTTATCTTCCTGCTAATTACAAAACCTCTGTATTAATAACAACCTCAACCATGAAAATTACGCGAATTCACAATGAATCACAATTTAAATTCAAGTCGTTAAGTTCTAACTTCAAAAATATAAAAACGACAGTGGCGGGCGAAATATATACCTACTAACAAATGATCGTGACAGACGGAAGATCGAATGATTAAAAGTGCTGCACGATTTTTTTTACCTAACAAAAGCGAAATGATTCATTACTGGCAACCACATCTCGTGAGAGATTGCAATTACCGGGGCCAACTTAATTCTGCCGGTGGAGAAAATTGGAACTAAACACCAGCCCAACAACTCTATATGAATTGGGCGAAGACAGCGCCAATTCATGTACAAAGTTAAACTTGTACAAAGAAATTTTCGATGTAAAACCAATCTATTGCAGTTTTTATACCACTGTGACAAGGATTGATTTCCTTAATCGTATTTGTTTCGGAAGTATTTTGTACCTGTCATAAGAGCTTGTGAAATTACATGTTATGGATTTACATATTGAATGTTGAGTGCATGTTTTATCACGGCTGAAGAAAGTGAAACTTATTTATATTTGCTGTGCTGTTAAGTGGAGTTGAGGGACATTTTAAAAACTAGATTTTTATTTTTGTAAAAATTGTTAAAGGAAAGACCTTTTTTGTAGTTAAGCCCAATAAAGGTAAAGGTTAATGAAGGTAAGGTAAAGGTTGCTATGAGAAATGCAATTCGATAATGATAAAGAATGAAATAATGTCTGTCATGCTGTAATGCTCTGTGACAAATATGCCACGCCGTGCCACATATATACCTACTACTACAGCCTATTTGCGTCCCACTGCTGGGCACAGTCCTCCTCTCATCACGATAGGGTTTGGGCTATAGTCCCCACGCGGGCCCAGTGCGGATTGGGGACTTCACAGTCTTCACACACATCTTTGAATTACTTCGCTGATGCGTGCAGGTTTCCTCACGATGTTTTCCTTCACCGAAAAGCTCAGTGGTAAATTCAAATTGATATATTATTATATCTATTGGCGTCCTATTTCCTATCTTATAATGACCGGTGACTGTACTATAATTTCCCATAATAATTCAAATAAGTAGTTATTGACACTTGCATATAGTGAGCAATTTGTCATGCATATAGTTGTTATAACATAACTCATACCTAATTCTGATTCTCGTCGTGAGCTCAACATCATTTATTCATTTATTTACAAATAATTTCACATCAATACAGTTAACACGAAGACTGTGAAACTCATGATATTTTCTTATATATCATTATACAAACAAACGTAATCTCATGACTCATGACCTCTGAACAAAAATAACTTATTGATTCCCCAACCCGCATCACTTATTTACGAGTTACCGAATCAAATATCAAAGGCTAAACCCTTCAAAATTAAACTGCACTGTGTAACTTCCGTAAGGCATTTGGTCACCTCACTACCGCCTGTAACACCGCCTTGTTGTACGAGCGAGGGGTGATCCAAAAGTAATGATAATTAGTATGAAAGACACATAAAATGTTTAATAAAATCATTGATTTTTCTACGTAATCTCCTTCCAAGTCTACACACTTAGACCATCGTTTCTGCATTTCACGAATTCCTTTAAAAAAAAATATTATTCTTGACCCTCCAAAAATGCCTCCACAGCGGCCATTATCTCGCCATCATTTAAAAATTTGTTGCCTCTTAAGATCTTCCTTCAGCCGTGGAAAGAGATAAAAGTCGCTGGGGGCTAGGTCTGGCGAATATGGGGGGTGTTCCAGCAATTCGAACCCTGAATCACGGATGGCAGCCATCGCAACGCCGGCCTTGTGGGGCGGTGCGTTGTCCTGGTGAAACAGGATGCCAGCTCGAAGTTTACCCCGCCGCTTTTCTTTGATTGCCTCTCTCAATCTGCGTATTTGGTCAGCGTAGTAGGAGCCCGTAATAGTGGTTCCCTTTTCCAGGTATTCGATCATTATGACTCCCTCAGCATCCCAAAACACTGAAGCCATGACCTTACCAGCGGAGCTTGCTACCTTGAATTTCTTCGGTGTAGGGGAAGACGCTCGCTTCCAGGTCATGGATTGCTGTTTGGTCTCAGGATCGAAATGGTGGATCCAAGACTCGTCCATGGTTACAAACCGACGCAAAAATGTTTCGGGATCAGTTTGATATTTGTCAAGATTAGACTTCGAAATCTCACATCGTATTTTCTTTTGTTCAGCCGTTAACATTCTAGGCACCCAACGAGCGGAGACTTTTCTCATGTGTACTTCATCAGTTAAGATTCTTTGAATGCTGCCATACGAGATGCCTGTGATCTCAACTAGATGCCTGATAGTCATCCTTCTATCTGTTAAAACGAGATCATGAATTTTTTCGACGTTTTCTCTAGTAATGGCGTCAGATGGACGGCCTTCGCGATGTTCATCTTGAGTGGATGTTCTTCCCAAGTTAAACTCCTTTGACCACCGTGCCACTGTGGAATACGGTGGAGCGGACTCGCCCAGTGTTCCCATTAATTCAGCGTATATATCTTTAGTACACATTTTTTTCAAACAGAAGTATTTAAAAACCGCTCTCACCTCAGTTTTCTCCATTTTTGCGTTATTGTTCCGACTGCTCGCGAAAAAACAGCTGCAACTCTCTGACAGATACATATTATTTTATTTTTTTATTTACTAAGGAGTCTTTATGGCCAGTAACGGCATACCTATTTATTTTAATCCGATTCAATAAGTATTCAGTTATCATTACTTTTGGATCACCCCGCGTAGTAAGCAGTAACCTGGGTGAGCTTTGCTAGGGTAAAAATGGGCAAAAATGAGTTGTCCCAGACATGAGACAGGATAGCCGTGGTGGCCTAGGGGTTCCACCTACCGCCTCTCATGCAGAGGGTCGGGGTTTCGATTCCGGCTCGCACCTCTAAGTTTACTTACGTGCTTTTCGGTGAAGGAAAACATCGCGAGGAAACCTGCACGCATCAATTTAAGGATGTGTGTGAAGTCCCCAATCCGCACTGGGCCCGCATGGGGGACTATAGCCGAAACCCTCTCGTGATGAGAGGAGGCCTGTGCTGTGCACAGCAGTGGGACGCAAATAGGCTGTAGTAGTAGTAGTACCTAGTGCTAGTTAGTGCTGTAGTAGTATGGAGCGACGACCTCGTGAAGGTCGCGGGAAACCGGTGGAAGCAAGTAGCACTGGATCGGTCTGAGTGGCGAGCCTTGGGGGAGGCCTATGTACAGCAGTGGACGTCCATCGGCTGAAATGATGATGATGATGATGAGTAGTAGTTTAAAGTATAAGATTTGTAACACCAGAGGTGTCAGTGTCGCCAATGCGTTGCCGATCGCGAGAGGACTGGAACCCGATCTCTGATGTCGACATCGACACAGCGAGGCTCCGCGACATACTGTACGCGTACGATCTAAAATAAAATTAATAAAGATGTTAACGAGAGCAAAAAGGACACGGCATCTGGTTCACATGCGACAGCGTGACTTAATCTTAATCACACGTGGTCACAACAGGCATGTGGGACGCTCCAGGCATAAGTATGATACAAGAAATATCTCAGGTCATTTTACACAATATATCGCAGGAGGGACGTCGTCGAAGCGGACTTTCGGAGCCTCCAAGTCAGCAACTGGCAGGAGGTAGCGCAGGACAAGACACAGTGGCGAAAGCACATTTCGGAGGCCAAGATCCATTTTGGGTCGCTGAGCCAGCCTAGATAGTTAGTTAGTTATTTTACACAAATCGACCTAGCCCCAAACTCACCCTCGATTTGCTTCAAAACGTCAACATAACGCTTTCGCTCGGTTCGCTAAAGGATCACGCGATAGGAGAATATGACGTTCCTACATGGAATAATAGGTTGACAGCCATATTTAGCGTTGGGTGGTTATTCAAATGCGGTCTTTGCAACTCGTCCCAAGCAACACCTGCACTACAGGTTCTAGACACCAATATAAATTAATGATCTATTGAGGTCTTACGGAAATCTATACACATTGTCATACCAGAACTTCCAAGAATTATTAACATTAATGTTCATCTATCATCACACAAGTTTCCCTGTAGCCTGTAGAGATTCGAACCTGCAACCTTTGGCTTGATAAGCAGGGTCACTAGTCACTACTAAGGCCTCAGGGTAGGCAACGCATTCGAGATCTTATGGTTTCTTAGTGACTACTTACCATCAGGTGGGCTGTGCGCTCGTTTGCCTACACTATAGGTATAAAAAAATATTAAAACCAACTGATTCAATACGGTCGTCAAATTTTAATATTACATAATGCATTTATATGACGTGCAGGTCGTGTAAACTATATGAATTTATTCCAATAGACTCGTATAACACAAAACAACTCGTGCAAGCGATTGTGGCCCTAAAGGCGACGGCCGGATTGGTCCCGTTGGTACTGCCTTCTGTTCCGAAGGTCGCGGGTACGAGTCCCGCTCGGGGCAAACTTTGTGCGATGAACACGAATGTTTGTACTCGAGTCATGGATGTTTAGTATTTATATATGTATGTATTTCTCTATATAAGTATTTATATTGTTGTTTGCTTAGTTTGGGGCTAGGTCAATATGAGTGAAATGTCCCAAGATATATTTATATGTATTATTATTATTAAAGGTGGCACAGCGCCAATTCATGTGACTTGAAATAGTTACTTCAACAAAATCTAGTTTAGAAATTTTGCACGATATCATGTTTTTTTTTCGATAACTACACAGTTTTAACAATGCCGTACTACTAGAGCAAATTTATGTCCTGACTGAATTAAGTGCACCTAAAATAAGACACCGATACAAAGATACAATATATTCCGCCATTTGACAGTCGCCAGTGTTGCCAGCTAACAAAGCGGCCATATTTTGCCCCCGACAGATAGCCGGTGTTGCCGCGCTCCGCTCCGGTTACCCCGTTAGACGTAAGATCCATTCAGATGTCCGTATTACCGATTTCCGGTGTAATAAATGCAAATTATTCACTAGGACTGGTATCGTAGTCATACTTGTTGTTATAGATTAATAGTTAAGATTCTATCGGTTTCCTATTGAGGTTTAGCGTGAGCAAAGAATGGTAATCAATGACCGAAATTTTCAATTTATATCCCATTTCAAATGTAAAACTTTGTGTGCAGTTTTTCTCGATTCAGTTTAAGGAAATTTTTCAAATTGCCGGAAGTTCAAAATACTTTTATAAAAACTGTTTCAAGCTATGCAAAAATGGACAAGCGAGGCTCTTAGAGCCACTAAGTCTATCTTTTTTTATCAATTATTAAATATATTTTTGGTAATATTATGACTTTTAAAAGATCAGTTCAGCGTTATATCTAGCTTTATGCGTAAGTGCGAGTTTTCCAGGCATATAACTATTACAGCCTATTTGTGTCTCTCTGCTGGGCACAGACCTCTCATCACGAGAGGGTTTGGGCTATAGTCCCCACGCGGGCCCAGTGCGGATTGGGGACTTCACACACACATCGTTGAATTACTTCGCAGATGCTTTCCAGGCACATAAACGAGACTTTAATGGGTCTCGCTTACAAGATGTCATCGCTAGAAACAATACTTTCTATTGCGGTGTATAGACGTAAATAATATAGACCCGGTCTAACGTACACGTAATATGTCCCCACTTCTACGGTGTCCAATCCAAAGTTCTGTCACCGAGCGTGCGTGACAATAAGCGTTTTTAAAAAAACTTTTTTCGAAACTGTTTCTCAGTATCTAAAAACTCGTCTCGTTGTTGAAAAAATGTGACCCAGCTTTAGTGTCACGATATAAGTTTAACTTTGGATTGGACACCAATGAAATTGGGAAACATGACATGTATCTACGTTAGGCCGGGTCCATACGAAGTATTATTTATGTCTATGGGTGTAACATACAGACAGGTTGTGTTAGTTAGTTTTCTACTTTTGATCCCATTTTATTTTACACAGTGAAAATTGTTAAATAAACGCTTTCAGCAGAATATTGTTGAAATAAAAGTCGCAAATATAATCATAGATCAAAATAATGCGTAAGGAGATAAGAGATCCAGTGAAATCACCAGATCAGAGTAGGCAGGCATTCGCGATCTTACGTTTGTTGAAGCCCATGGGCTACGGCTACAGCACCTAACTACTTTTACCATCAGGTGACCAGTGTGCCTTGTTTGCCAACAGTGGCGGATCCGGGGGTGGCTAGGAGGCTCAAACCCCAATCGCTCAAACTCGTGACCAATCTTTATTTATTCGCTCAGCTGGGCCAAGTCCCTCCCAAACAAAAATCCGCCACTGTTTGCCAACGAATGGAATTTAAAAATAAAGGTCATCCGCTGAAAGGAAGTTGCCCTTTCGACTGCATAACGCTTCTATCAATACACAGCTTGATTTTAAATAGCTATATAATTTCCCAACTAATGTACGTACATTCGAGGCAATGATTTTAATCGTCATCGTCTAAGAGCCAGTCATTGGATGATTCAACGATATACAGAATGACGTTGTCATTGCTGAGTTGACGTTCAGTCATGTAGACACAACAAGTGTTGGATAACGGTGTATGGAGAAATTTGTTGGTATAGGTTTTAGCTTGCACAAGTTCATTCGTACGTGGTATGCGAGGTAGAGGTACCCAAGTATAAAAGAAATGGAAATAACTAAATGAATGCGGAACGGACTCCTTCGATCGAGGTTTGCCACGGATCTTGTTCTGTTCAAAAAAATCCATGTTAAGAATTAAGATGAAACAATAACTCCAGACCATTTATCAATAGCACTTTATTTCAGGGAATTAGTACAGGAAAAATAGCATATTTTGGCACTTGGCATTATCTTGTGGCACTAGAAATGAGGATCTTCCAAATCCTGCTAAAATTTAGAGGTCCTATTTCCCTTATGGGCTTAATGGGCGGGCGAGGGACTCTTCACTTACCTAATTTATAAATGGTTGCCAAATTCACTATTAAATAGATTAGAATGCTTTGCGTTGATCTACTTGACTCCGACTTCACAGTCTGTCAACGTTTGAAGCAAAGAAAAAAAAACCAGACGAATTGAGATGATCCTTTAATTTTTGAAGTCGATGGAATTGGACAAAAGCCCAAACAAGGAAAATTAAACATAAAGTGTAACCTAATTCCTAACTACCAACAACATGATTCATCAACATCGCTAACAATTTAATTGTGTCCTTTATTATTTACCCCTGAACACGTATTTAACAAAAAGCGGATGACAAATCTATGTGACTCACAAAAAGTTAACAGTTACATACAATCAACAACAGTAAATGCTCATTGAGTGATAATTAACCAACTAAAGATTATTAAGATAGCATGAGACTGGCAAAAAAGCCATTCGCACTCACACCTTGAGAATAAAAAAAATGCCGTAGAATTTAAAGTCCCATTTTTTATTAAATACAGTGTAGAATTACTCGAAGAAGCAAGAGGACTTACGGTGGTTTTGATCTGAAGTGGAAGTTTAATTGGCGATATATTGCCAGCTTAAGAACAGTTATTTTATATGCACGACTGCTAATGATAGATGGGGTATTCAGAGGTTAATAATTAAGTGAACTTTTACTAATGTTCAAATTGGAATCAACTAACATCCATGTATGTGCACGACAACGGTAACCGGTAATTGATAAAATATCCACAGACTAGTAAAGGATAATTATTTTTAGTTTAACTACCCGATTTTAAAACTTGGTAAACCAACACTTAACTCATCTCATACAATGAGTTTTTTCAGTTATTGTCGCAAGGTCGCTACTTGATGGGAGGTAGTCATCGTCGCGTATGAAAAAGTGCAAACCAGAGGAGTAGTAAATGCGATGCAGGGCTTTGAGAGACCTAGAATAGGTCTCTCAAAGTCCAGTATTCTATAGTAGTTGAAGATTCCTAAATCATAACGCAACGGAAACGCGTCAGGGAGAAGATCGAACGACAGTTTGCACGTTCTTGAGACGAAGGAACGCAAAGCTAACGATCTCATGTTGCCAAGCGTCCTGAAACACAAGGGGGTGAACTAATTCCTTTCAAAACATACACCGATACACGTAACGAACGCTTACCGAGAGATCCTCAACCTCATCATTGAATATGTAACATTTGATGGGTAGAACAAATGATACGGCACTCCGCGTAACAGCCGTGATCGGTGGCGCATGTCGAATGAGAAAAACATTAGCGGTCAGGGTTCCGTGCGTTATACATATGCAACACTTATTTTAATGGTACAATATCTACGGTACACATAAGTTAGATAAACATGCAAATTACATCATAAGAAGAAATGGACTTCAAACCTCAGACGTCGCTCGGCAGGCATTGATTTCGTGGTTTGAAATTTCAAACGACGAAATTCATAATTTAGAAATACTTCAATTAAATAGCATACGTAAATATAAAATGAAAGAGTTTGCATAATTTTTCATGGTAATTGTGCTTAGTATTAGAAGAAGAAGAAGAAAAAAGATATTATTCGCTGCACAGAAGACACAGATTAAAGCAAAAAATACAAAAAATAAACAAAATAGTTATTTGTGCAACAAGAGAGCAAAATTGTTTTTTGCTTCGAGTGCCATGTTTGAGTCCTGAGCTAGCGAAAGATTCTATAGTTGAATCACGAGCGTTCAGCGAGTGATTCTAGTTTAGAATCTTGAGCTAGCGAAGGACTCAAAGGCACGAGAAGTAAAAGAAATTGCTCTCGAGTAGCACATACAATTTTTCACCTCAGTAGCGAGAACACATAAAAGGTACTTGCAAAGAATACTTACAACACGAAAAATATGAAATAACATTTCTTCTTCACTCCTTTCACTCAAATTATTACTTGAATTTCATGTTTTAAAAGAATTACTTTAAAGTTAGTTATCGAAAATTAAGAAGAAAGACATGATTTGACATGAGACAATGGCGGCAATTTTCCAAACGCATGTTCGGAAACTAGTACTTGATGATAAGTTTCGAATTTATTCGGTAATATTTGAAAACTTTGAGTTTACTTTAAATTAAAACTTTAGATTACAAATAACATAATTATATGAAATATAAGTCATTTGAAAATTGTAAGATTTTCAGAAGTTAAATCAACGTGTAATTTTAATGTCTAAAAATACGGCGGTACTGATGCGTTGCGCGTATCCGAACGTTTCTAATTCAGTTTTTTTTTTCTACGAAAACAGATTCGCAGTAAGACTTGCCTAGTATAATTCTACCTCTTTTCTTACAGATATGAAAAGAAGAGAGCGGATAAAATCAAGATAGTTTGAATTATTAATAACTCGTAATTACTCGTTAGATGCCGCAGTATGAAATGACCATTCGCAGTAATGAAATTAAAAAAAAAGAAAAAGCGCGGAAACGATTTAACTGTGGCTGCAAGGCCTTTGCCTTTGCCTCATGGGATTGTCTGATGGAATAAAAGGATTAAAAAAAAAACAAATTAAAAAAATACTTTGTCTCACTGAGTGAAACAAACACGATTTTGCTCACTAATTTCTGACAGCAAAGTCTACTTGTTCGAGCTGCTGAGGTGAAAATAATATTTAAAACGGATAATCATACGATGCTTATACAAGACACAAAATCCTTCATATTTCAGGCAGATTCAAGGTTCAATCTTTTTATTCAGCAATTTGTCATTTTTACGCGTTAGTATCAAATCAAATCAAATATCATTTATTTGTTATAACTCAGGTCGCATCATGATGGTACAAATTTTTATGTCCTACCGAGTTTTGCCGTTAGGCGTACAAATAGCTGACAAATAGAGCATATATCTACAATATCTACCCTACCACCCCACCCGCGCCATCTATTCGCGTAGAGGCTAGATAAAACCGTGAGTTTTCACCTTAAGAGAGTTGCTTGAGAAGAAGTCGCAACAATCAAGTTCCCCGCGGAACCTTCTTAACTGAAACAAAGACTGCTCCATCCAACTCGTCAGTCGTCTCAGAAAAACGGCGCAATCGTCCACGAACGACCTTTAATTTAATACACACGCCGGAAGCGGATTGTTTTAACGCATATCGGTCACGGATTATGTCGTGTTATACAAGCACTTTAATGTTTAATAATGTAAAGAATGCTTTCACTTATCGCTAGAGACGATATGTGCACTATTGTGCACTGGGCCTCTACAAATGACTGCCCGCTACGCGGAGGAAAATCTCACTTCCTGGCCAAGGAAAGACGTTAAACTTTTGACAAACCACGGGCGGTAGGTTCGTAAAGCCCCAGATCGCAGATGTTTATGGCCCGAACTAAAGGTGAGGTGAGGTCTAATGCTGGAAGACGTATGTAGGAATCAGATAAGTGTTCATAGAATATGCAACGATGACCAGCTTTCTAGAACACTCATTGTTATGTCCGCAAGCTGATAAATTCATACATAAATATAAAATAGCACAGATATAACTAATCTGTTGTATTTCAGGCCAGGTATTTATAGTCTTATAGAAAAAAATAACTAAACCAGCTAGAAAGGCAGCTATAATTAAAATATTAAGTCTTGAAAAACTTGTTTTTTGCGACCCATTCTCCCCTTGCTAATAAATAATTGCAACTTGCAACCACTTAAGGCAGTAAGTAAATGCTCCACTACCTGGCAACATTTAAAATACCTCCTTGCTTCAAGCTTGAGAACACATTAACTTATTAAAATTACTATCTAATTATAAGCGCTGCTACACTGTATACAACAATGGAAGTCAACAACCCAGAGAATCTTTCTTATTGAAAAATTACATCCGAATACCTAACGAACAAGGCGTTCGTCGTAAAAAACAAGCAATAGAATTTTGCACGCAACTCGCATGAAAAACCTCATAAACACACCAACAATGAGGTTATTACCTCGTTCATAAATTTATTGCTGTTTAAATTCAAGAAAAAAAAGCGAAATTTCTACATTATAAAATTTAGAAATTTCACTTACTTCTCTAATGTATCTAGTCTGGATTGGACTAGTGACAGACTATCAACAATACCTATTTCAAAACGCGACGCAAGTGTTGCCAACGGCGTCTGCAAATTACCCCACAGTAGCGACGCCGGCGCCGCCGGACTTCCGTGTAGAGAGTGTCCCGCACACTTGTGCAATTGACAACATTGATTTTTTTTTCAACACGGACGGCTATTATATGTATTAGCTAGATAGAATGTAGGGAATAATTAGAAGGACTCATATTTTTCTTTTTTTTGTAACTCCTCTCAACTTCATGCATAACATTTGAATTAAAAAGCGCCTCGTTATAAAAGGGCGCGAGTCAAAAATGACGAAGTAGCACTTTTTGCGCATATATATACTTCTGCGCGTAGCGCCCGCTCTTAAGCGAGAGTGAGTGAATAGGGGTGACGACAGGGTGAAGAAATCGAAATTCTAATTAGTCCCGTCAGTCAGGTAATAAAAAAATATTAGACACGTATTTTTTGATATATCAAATTAACAAAGAATGACTAAGTTAAAACGCATTAAAGTTGGAGAGTGGGGGCTAACTACGTCACCGTTAGGTATAAATCGTACCTAACCGTGACGTCACGCGACATTTCAACTCGATATATCTCCGTATAAGTTTGATTACGTGAAAAAAGAAAAAATACGTGTCCAATACTTTTCAATAATCTTCCTGATAGACTAAGGAAAAAAAAGTTGTCGTCATCCGTATTGAGTAAGATGACGTCACGCACCAGTTATCACTAAAACAAGATTTTCTCTAAAACTAATGAACGGAAAAAATCTGAAACTTTTTCATTGACTCCTTTCGGTGGAGATACCGAAATGGTTTTCGAATTACGCCCTTCTAAAAATTTTTAAATGTTGTCAATTACCTGTGGCGATACTGACGATTCTCAGGAAGAAGATGCTAGAGGTTAAGAACGACATTTGCACGCAGAAAGTTTGCGCCGAATTGAAACCCTTCGAGCTAGTGAGGTGAAAAAGATTTTAATTCTACCCCGTCGATACTTATACATACATACATACATACACTATCACCAGTAGTATGCTAACAGGTATGTCCCTGTAGTATTATGTAAAATATTTTACATCACCCTTGGCCATAAAGTGGGATTTTCTACCCGCTACGCGGAGAGAAAATCTCACTTCTTGGCCAAGGCAAGACGTAAAACTTTTGACAAACCACGGGCGGTAATTCGTAAAGCCTTCGGTTCGGGCCACAGAAACCTGCGTTCTGGGACATTTACGAATTCACCACCCTAGGTCTGTAATGTACTAATGTATGAAGGGTCAGAATAGATGCGTTATAACATAACCCCGCTTATAGGTGTACGTCGATGGCGTGTGCTTATTGAAAGAAAAACCAAAACATATAACAAAACACGAGCAATCAATAGTAAAGTACATTACATACCTAGCAAGCACATAAAAGCGTCCGGCATTGTCCCGGACCTAAAAGAATAACAAATAGTAAAGACAATGAATAATAATAACTATTCACAGGGTCACTACCAACTGGACGGGATTGGTTCCGATGGTCGCGGGTTCGAGTCCCGCTCGGGGCAAACTTCGTGTGATGAGCGCGAATGTTTGTACTCGAGTCATGGATGTTAAGTATTTATACAGCGTGATCAATCGAGAAGTCAGAAACTATGAGTGATACCGAAATCTGTTCTTAAGAACCGTGGCTTCGATTTTAGATTTAATAAAAATGAACCTAGGTCTAGGTGTGATTACACCTTGATGGAAAGTAACGATAGGATACTTTCCATCAAGGTGTGATTAGGTTCAAACGCAAGCCCATTCGTAATATAAAAAACGGCCAAGAAGCGAGTTACACTCGCGTGGAGAGGGTTCCGACCCTTAATTATTTTCAATTACATCATTTTGAAACTGTTTCACAGGATAAGCTCTTTTATATGATAGATTTCAAATACCATGGACTTCTTAATAATTTTCCTGTATAGGTCATTAACTGTCTTCTTCCTATTTTTTTTTTCCAAAATTTTAGGTTCAATAGTCTCGGAGATAAGGGGGGGGGGGGGGGGATGGTCATTATTCGCCTATTTTCTTAAATAATTCAAAAGTATTTACCAAAAAAGAATAAAAATATATATATTTGAGATCCTCATAAGAAGTACTTACTTTGATATGTCACACGATATAGTTTGAAAAACTTCATTAATATTATTTCAAATTCAGCCCCCAAAAATCTCACAGTCTATGTATAAAATTCATTTATTTTCGTCTTTGGGTCACAAACTTACATAAACGTACCAAATTGCAACTTAATCGGTCCAGTAGTTTCGGAGAAAATCGACTGTGACAGACGGACGGACAGACACACGAGTGATCCTATAAGGGTTCTGTTTTTACCTCTTGAGGTTCGGAACCCTAAAAAGTCACTTATTTGCGGCGAATATAGGCCGTGCCCACAGTGTAGATTGTAGAATTTCGGGAGCACGTCAAAAGTATCAAAAACCGGTCCCAAAGCAGCTAGAAAGCAGAAGCGCAACCGGTCCGCTGTCGCAACACCCATTGGAAACGATTATGGACCTTCGACACCGTGATGTATAGAAAAACTTCCTTCAATTGTACTTACTTTTGAAAAGAAAAAGTCACAATTTTGAATAATGAAAAAATAGAAACGGACTTCAAACTCCGACAGCCTACAAAGTCGGTGTCAAGTTCACTATAAGATTGTCATCAGCTTTGGGTCGGTTCACTTGACATGACACCGACTTTGTAGGCTGACGGAGTTTGAAGTAGGTTTTTATTTTTTATTTTTTGTCGGCTACAGTTTCCAAACATAGGTACGATGGGACGTAAGTCTCACTGTAGTCTTTTAAATGGATGCCAAAATCATACACGTGCTAACAAATTTTCAGGAGTTCCCTCATTTTCTCATGGATCCCATCATCAGAACTGAACCAAATTAAAATGGGACCAATCAGGAGGTACCACCTTTCGATAAAAAAAAAGAATCATCGAAATTGGTTCACAACACAATTGACGGAGTTGTCGCGGAACATACATTACATATAAAAAAATAAAAAAACATACAGACGAATTGAGAACTTCCTCCTTTTTTCGAAGTCGGTAAGAAAACTTAGACTTACATTCTGATACTAACTGCTTAAAGTTCAGTTTCAACGCCGTGACGATTTGACATTCCCTATGGATCCCTCCAGCGGACGAAATTAAAAATTGCCTAGTCATTCGAGTTTCGCCAATAGTCGAATGCTCGAATGACCACTTTAGAATCGCGATTATGTAAAAAAGAAACAACGGTCACGGGGGCATACTTATTTTTAAACATTTCAGTTCACAAAGCGCATGCTACCGACCGTTTCTATTTCACCGTTTGCAGAAACCGGATTAAATATGCTGCGCCTACCTGCGGCCTGCGAAACTTAAGAAATAAATAGGTAAAATAAACCATTCATATTATGCATGCTAATAATGCGATATCTCCGACAAATCTGTGTTTGAAAATTATTTAATAACTAGCCGTTCTTCGAGTTACGAAATATTTATTTTAACCATCGACATGAAAATTTATTCAAGCAAAGGAAGAAAGCTATATTTTCGTTATAATCAAGCTTATTATTTCTTTTTCCACGTTAGCAACATATAACTTAGATTTACATTTAATTATTTACGAATGACAGTAGCAACACTAGCAACCAAAATCAAACACTGGATAGTGCAGCACGCGCATGCATTTATCCGTAAAAAAAAGAACAATGAAAACAAACAGTTACCCCATTTAGGGGTATTGCGCAATCAGCTGGCAACACTCAAAATAGACGATCCAGTTTCAAACCGTACGATATCCCGCTTTCACAACGCTGCAATGTCCACCTACAAGGACTAAGCAGTTCGGTTCAATTTAGTTTGTAAATAAAATACATGCTTGCAACTTTAGAATTGGAGCATTCAACGCGTAAACATTTGCGTGTGCGCACAGTGGCTGGAATCCTAAACCCACATTCGATACCAGACTGTGTTATGTTGTGTTTAAAATGGTATTTTCTTTGCGCAGCTATGGTAAAGTGCAATTTGTCAACACGTATTGTAATTGAAAGAATTTCTCACGATAATAAACACGATTTAACTGCTAATAGTCAACTCGCATGTTTTCACTGTTATGACACGGCCATTTGGTGACAGGCTGTCAAAGCGGGTCGTTTGGTCTTAACTCTTAATGTTGCCCGTTGGGACATTTCACCGGGTTCACACGAAATATGAGATAGTTTTGTTCTCAGCCAGTACCATATCTTCAGACATTTGTAACAAAGGTGAAGCATCAAAGTTTTGAGAATATAGTATTGATGGGATGATAGGTCCTTGACCGTGAGAAATTTTGACATGTTCCTGAAAAGTCCGTGATTCGTTTTTGGCTGGAAATAAATATATTGCTGCCGGATGTAGGTTAACCTTCAATAATAGAATGGAAGGTAAAGGAATAGGAGGATGAGCGAATTTCCACGAATTTTGAGCATAACAATACTTACCTACTTTTTATCACAAGAACTAGTCTTCCAAGATATATTCTATCTCAAGTATCATCTATCTCAATATATTATATCTCAAGAAATATTCACGAATCCCGAACACAAATTAAAAACCACAGCACACACCCAAAGTCGAGGGTCGCGTCTCGTTAGTTATTATACTAGTTATAGTGGAAAGAATCCTGGCATTTCTAGAAAGCCAGTCTTCATTCTTTCAAATACAGTCCGTAAGGTGCGCAACCAAGTAAACACACAGTTTCCGTATCTAACATGAGATCAGTATCATAACTGTATGCCGCATATAAATGAACGTCAAATTGTACCCGTACTGAGGTCACAGTCTGCCTTGACTCGTATGGTCAACGACCTATGTGAACTTGACCATTTGCCAACGTGTATGTATGATTAATGGATTTTGACAAAGAATTTAGTCACGCAGTAGGAAAGAATAAATACATCTACAGTTGAAAAGATCACTCGGCCCCGTAGCGTAGGAGCTGACTAGTTTTTTTTATCACGGACGACGAAACAGCTTAGGCCATCTGATGGCAAACTCGTCTCCGACACCCATAGACAGGGCAATTGTAAAGATCTACTGCGAATGTGTTGCCTACCCTGAGGACAAACAAAGGTGGAATGCCTCTAGCTGCGCAACTTGACGGAAAAAATTTCATATAAATACGAAGAAAAAAAATAGTGTCGAAGCCACATGAAAATGTAGCATATTGTAAGATTGCCAAATTAAATTTAGGATGGAAATAAAACCAAATCTGTCACCGATAACGATTACCAACGTGATATCGTTGAAATAAACATAAAACTGACACATTAATACGAGGAAATGAGGCGGAGTGGCTTGATAGAGGAAATTAAAGATTTTACGACTGCTGGGGTTGCCATTAAGGCAGTATAATTAAAAAGTAACATGATCCTTTATCAAGTATCTATAGTCTACGACTTAGTTTGTACGGAATCTCTGGCAGATGAAAGATGACTCCCTAGACAAAAAGCTTTTAAAAGGTAGCTTATGTTAATGTGATGAGTGAGCTGGACTTCAATATCAATCTGGAGTAGTACCTATTATAGATTTGTAACTCCAAAAAAGCAAACAGTGATTGAGCTATTGAAGAATTTACTCAGCAAAAAGACAAAATTGGTCACTTTTATACACGCCACTTATTTTGCCAGCACTTCGTATTCAACGAGAAAGAAAACAGTTTTTTCAAGTACATCAGTGACTTTACTGTCAACCCTAACGCGAGGGTGACTAGTGGTCTAATTCATATCATAATTAAACCATAAACAAGCCTATAATAAGAAACCACAGACAGTGGAGGGCGGATAAATGGTTTATTTATACTTGACTTCTCAGAGTTTCTTTGTTTTTGAAACAGGAATAAAGATGTTTTTATCTCTGCCTTCTATTTTCTAAACGAAGTATGTGTATTGAATTTTGATACATATTCAACACATAAAACATGACCTCATAGATGTATCTATCTTCTTAGATGTATATTTTTCAACAATACATGATTGATTAATTACTATTGCAGTCAAAAGATGGTCAAGTCACGGAATAAATACAGCAGGATATTACCTAATGTAAATAAAACTATTATTACACGAATCGATTACAGTATTTACTCAAGTGAACTCAAGAACCGTCGAACTAGACAATTACTTTTAAACTTCGCTACAGTTATGTAAACAAAAAACACCTCTGATTGGGCCATTATTCGACAAATCAATTCAATCTTTACAATACAAACTAGCTTCACAATAATCACAATATAACTGTACTATTCAAGAATTACAACAAATAATAACCTGCGAATGTATTCAAACGAAAAAAGTCTTTAAATGCATTTAAAAATCGAACAACTTACGCTGTTTAGTCTATGGACCGCGGGCCAATTGACAGCAGGCGGAAGTGCCAATGAACTTGGAGGGAAACGGACGTTCTTATTTTAAATGTCGAAATGTCGCGGCGGTAGTCGATTCGATGGCCCATCTTACTATCTGTGGCGTTTCGGGGAGATTTTTAGTTTGCTGGCAACATTTGAGGTGATTTGATGAAAATACGCACGGCGATGGCGACGAATGGCTACCAACGAATTTTTCCTATAAATTTTATTGTGGAAAGTCTATGTTCAATGTTTTTCTACAGAGTTTTATAGTTGGAAAGAAATAAAAAGTCCAGAACAATTATACTGTCGAATTATTTTTCAACCAATTGTTTAAAAAGATGTACCTATCTGTTCTGTAAACTCAATTATAGATAGATTTTCTTCCGATAGGTACTTAACTTATAATTCCGATACACTGTTTTTCTTTTATGTTAAATCATGTTTTTCAAAAAACTTACGTTTCCACCGGTTTCCAGATTTCACAACTCATTCCACAGCATTGAGCATCTGCAAAAAAATGCAACCAATTATTGCACACGTTGTTAAAATCACTTTCACGCAATGTGTTATTTTCTTTGCCCTTCTTACATCGAAACAAGAGGCTATGCTAGTGGTACAGTAGGTATAAGAATGAGTAACTAATTTAAAAAAAAGCGGCGGTAGATCGACGACTTTGATCGACGCATTCGCGATTTTTGTCTATCCAAACTAATGTTATAAATGTTACCTCTTCACGCTTAAACCGCTGGACCGATTTAGATGAAATTTTGCATGGAGTTCGGGTCGGGCCCGTCGCGAGCAGAAGCGAGTAAAAATATATATATAGGTATACCTACTAGCTTCTGCCCGTGACCTCGCCCGCGTGTAACTCTGTTATCACGTTCCCGCGGGAACTATGCGTTTTTCCAAGATAAAAAGTAGCATATGTCCTTTCCCGGGACCCCAAATACCACCTATCTCCATGCCAAATTTTATCTCAATCGGTCAAGCGGTTGAAGCGTGAAGAGGTAACAGACAGACAGAGTTACTTTCGCATTTATAATATTAATATGGATATGGATAAGTACTTCACTTACGTAATGGCGTCAGATCAACAGTATCACGCTCTTGACCGGTCCAAAGTATGCTAACTGCTAAACAGTATACTGATGCAAATTGCGCTAACGGTCCTTGGGATAGCCAATAACCGATATTTATTGATATTATTTCTTCATTACTGAACGTGGATTTAAAACGACGGTTCTAAAATTTAATGTAAATGTATATTTAATATACACTAGTATCACACAAATGGAATCGCCTGAATCGCCTCGTCTCAAGTCCGGTCCTAAATGCGATCTCTTTTCAGATCGTGGGAATGATTCGGATATTTCATCTTTTTATATGCAGCAGGGCCGGAGAAATAAAATGCTTACATTGAGTACTTTGCAGTCATTATCATTAACACTTTCGAGATTTCAATATCGAAACAATACTCCAGGTCCTTTGTTTTAAATGCAACTTAACGCTGCACTTAAGGCCCTTCCCTGACCCAGCATCGTCAAACTGCTCATTTGAGATCATACTTTTCTAAGAAATGTTAAAAGTTACAAATATGAAAAAAACATATGTTATATTTGATTATATCATCCTTACATTGACAGCTTTCGATACACGTTTCACGAAACTTCGCTCGATACAATTTAATTCCAAAGTAACCTCTAACTCGGACCGCTAATCCAACTTTACTCCAGTTTATTATATCAAACAGTGTAAAACTAAATATAACAGGAAAATTATCCATACATTGACAGCTTTATAAATGCCATGTTTTAGACGGTATTTTTATAGAAATTAAAACGTGTTAAATACTAACTAAATCGGGCGTTCTGTGCGTAGCGCTTTCTCTTTCACTCGTTGCACGAGTGACAGTGACGGCTGAGCTGGGTATAGGAACGGCCTTGCAAAATGCACGGTAACTTCACGCTGACGCTGAACCAATAGAAACACTTTATTTACCTATCCTTGCTCAGCTCAGCTCTGGTGGAAACAGCTCAGCGCAGCGAGGATAGGTAAACGAAGAGTTTCTATTGGTTCATGACAAACACATCCCTCCCTCGCAAGTATCTTCGCACATCTCTTATGGAAACGCAGCCTAAGATGAAGAGTAAGAAGCTAAGAAATTTCAGGATACTGGAACCGGCATAGATACCGCGGAACATTTTCCATCGTTTGTCCATTATACACATCTTTAACGCGGTTTGAACGCGGAGATGTGATCGGCGTCAAGGATGTGTAGGTATAATGGACAAACGATCGCAAATATTCAGCGGTACCGTTATTTCCAATCCGCGCTGGAGGTGTGAAAACAGCCTTAAGGGTGGATAAAAATGGGAGTAGAATGAATTACGAAATTCTGGGCAGCCTTTAAAAAAACCTGTGTGACTAACTTTCTATTCTCATACTGTCAAATGACAAAGTGTCATGTAATTAAACTGAGGACAACTTTTCTCGAAAACGTCCGGTTTTCGCACTTAATTTCTAGTTGCTTGCATCACTAGGTTTCACTCACTATAGAAAATGATCTAATTGGGTATGCAGCGCGCATGCCCAATTGAAATTACTATGACGTCGGCGTAAGGTAGTTCCGTTCGGAAACTCAAATTTACATGTGTTAATGATTTAAATTTTATAGTGAACTAGCTTCTGGCCGCGACTTAGTTTGCTTGGAATGTCATATTGAACTTCTACTGCTTCAAGGTGGTTTGTGGCAGCAAGAAGATCCTATGTTATATAGACAGACGTACTTTTCGCAATTTATAATATCAGTAAAGAGAATTAGGGACTAGTTATTTCCCGCAGCTTCACCAGAGACAAGGTAATTATATTAGACTGTCAATCTCCTTACATTACGGCGTGCATCGGAAATAGCCAGGGAGCTTCAACTTTTCATACTTCGCCTGTACAGCGCCATCTAGATGTTGCTCATGGAGTTCAAATTTATATGCAGGCTAACTAGGCAGCGACATCTATTATCGCATTTAACACTTATTTCGGGCGTACGCTGATTTGTTGGAAGGTTGTCCTTCTAGGTTTACCTTGATTTTTTTCTATGGCTTCACTCACACTAGTCACGCTCGTATAGATTTTATGTCACTCGGGAATAAATATCACTTTCCTGTATGAATAATTTCTTATAAAAGATTCTGTGTCTACGACCACCTGTTATGCCGCGAACTCTGAGTTGTGTGTGTTATTCTTACGCCCACGTGCAATAAACCTCTATGCCCAAGTGACAATTGACAGTTTCCTACGACCATCTCGAAAATGAGATATTTGACATGATAGTGAGAAATAGTGACCTTACCAGTTCAAGCGCATTTGATTGGCAGTGGTACTTACTGCCATGACCAAATTATTGTATCCACTACACAATGTGGGATTTCTTTTATTCAACATTTTATACAGGCTACTTAAAGGTATAAAATTTCCCCTTATTTCGGGAATAAGTATCACCCTGGCAACCCTAACAAAGATGGCCGCCTCTTAGTATTCTGTTTCATTGAACAGATTCAGCTTGGGGGAGGCCTACGTCCAGCAGTGGACGTCTATCGGCTGAAATGATGAACAGATTCAGAAATGACAATTATGCTCTGTTTGAAATTGAAATTTCAAATAATCACTAATAAATTCATAAAACAATTAAACTGCACGTTATTTAACTGAAATAAATTATAACTTAAAAACGATTTGATTTACTAAGGTAAGAGACGACCAATATTCAATTTCATAGCCAATCTGTAACAGGACAAGTTACATTGCCATTCTATTATAGCTATTAGCAAAGACTTAATAAAATAGCATAATAACGTAATTCATTTATTATCTTGATACCGTTCGGTTATATACATATGTACTTACGTAACGTACGACATTTGTCTACAGATTTGTTGACCTTGCTCTCAGAAGCGGTATCGCAAATTGGGTCAAGTCTACACAGCCCGGCTAGCTCAGTCGGTAGAGCATGAGACTCTTAATCTCAGGGTCGTGGGTTCGAGCCCCACGTTGGGCGAATTAATTTTTGTTTTCCCTTTTTTCACGTTGTATATTTACTTCCCATTTGTTTTGATTTTTTTTTAGATGGGCCGCTTAATGGAATATCGTACCTACCTACCATACCATTTCACCCTCACCTGCGGACACTGCTTATAAAAGGACGATTATGTTTGCGTGCGAGGACGTTTGTACTGTACACTTGTAAATGTGTGTATGTGTACCAACTACGCGGGCCAGTGATCTACTCTCCATCTCCGGTTGAAACAAATAACGGTAAGGGCGAATTGGGCGCGAGTTGCGCGCAGGCTAGATTCAGGCGGTTAATTCCGTGGCCATTCTGTATGTAGTAAGTACTGTACTATTAAATATTCTGTGCTTATACAGTACATTTGCGCCCTAAGTCTCAAAGTTCCAATTGTAATACACTGGTACACATTTTGGTAAACATTTTGTACATATATTTTTTTCAAATTGCCGCCTGCTGAGATCACTAGGAGAAATCATGATCACAATCTAAAAATTCATCCCATTTTTGGAGTAAGTACAGTACTAGGCAGATACACCGTTGTAAAACTTGTAATGTTGTAATATTAACAAATCCAAAAGTGTACACATATTAAGAAATGCACTCGAATGTAGTAGCAGTGTAGGAATATAGAATATGTATACATAAGTAAATTTAGTATTTTACGCGTTTTAATTTCTATAAAAATACCGTCTAAAAACATGGGATTTCTAAAGTTGTCAATATAATTATGCAATATAATATGGATATTTTTTCTGTCATATTTAGTTTTACACTGTTTGATATAATAAACTGCATGGAGTTAAGTTGGATTAGAGGTTCGAGTTAGAGGTTACTTTGGAATTAAATTGTATCGAGCGAAGTTTCGTGAAACGTGTAACCAAAGCTGTCAATGTAAGAATGATAAAATCAAATATAACGTGTTTATTTTGTCATACTTTTAACTTTTAACATTTTTTAGAAAAGTATGATCTTTCTTACATGAGCTATTTGAAGACGGCTGACGTCACAAGACCCACAAGCCGTCGCGACGTCTAGCCACGCCGGCGCCGTGTCTGTTCGAATCAGAGGCTTTAAACATCAATGATTCGACCACCGATTTGAACTTAGAACATCCCTCTTTTTGGGGGGGTTAAAAACGTTTAAACCCAACGAAAAGAAGGGTGTTAAAAGTTTACGTGTGATCTTGATCTCTGTGTTTTGGCCGTCTGTCGTTGCGCAAGTTGCAACGATGACCCTATTATTTAATTAATCCACTATTTGTCATTTAGCAGGCAGGAGGGGGGGGGGGAGGCAGTTCACTTAACAAAAATTAGCACGTTAAAGCTTAATATTTCACAAACGTCTCCCAAAATCGGAAAACGGTGGGGTGCGCGAGAAAAAACACTAACATAATCTTCGAGATGATGATGCCTCTGGCCGGTGTTACAAATGTCTATAGGCGGCGGTGACCACTTACCACCAGGTGGGCCGTCAGCTTGTTTGTCAATATTATTACATAAAAAAACATCCTCACTCCGTGAAGGGGTAGAGTATACATACATATCGTCACGCCTTTGTTCCCTTGCGGGATAGACGTTAGTGACCTTCAAGGTCACATCACGCCACCTTTGACAAAGTTTCAAGGGTACTGAGATCATCAACACTGGCATCTAGTGGCAGGTTGTCAGCGCATCGCCCACGGTTTACCAATACCCACGCGTCCCTTTACTGCCTGTTACAGTATGCCGCGAATCGAAATCTTATGATTTCTTATTAGGATTAGGAACCATAATAAGACCTCGAATGCGTTGCCTACCCTAAGGCCTAAGATGGAATGCCTCTGTGCCAGAAATTTCAACAACCCGGACGGTCCCACCACATGCGGATTATAAGATAGGAAAACGAAATGGAAGGAACACGGATAATGCAGACGGGTTGTCGGGATGTCAGAGGAGGTATGCTAAAAAAAAACATTCTCTTTAAGTATTCGCCTAGTGAAGAACGAACACAGCCTTATTTTCACTCGAGTCATCGGCTAAGGTTTCTCTCCATATGTCCGCCAGCTGGGTTCGGCATTCTTTTCCACCTCACTTGGTTACTTGGAGGTTTGGAACCGCGTTAGGTAATATATTGGACAAAGTGAGGAATGTATAAATTATGCCTTTTCATAAAAGGGTTTGAGCTAAACAAAACGAAATAAACAGAAATTGCATTGTCATCCACACTAATATTATAAATGCGAAAGTAACTCTGTCTGTCTGTTTCTCTGTCTGTCTGTCTGTCTGTTACCTCTTCATGAAAAAACAACAACAGAAAATCACGACTTATAATTAGGTCTAAGCATTAATTCCATCATAACCCCTGTCTTCATTATTTCACTAATATAAGATCAGATAACAATTTTGCGCGCCCTACCCTTTCATGGCAGGCATGGGGTGAAATTCCGGTGACGTCACCGTTCCCACCCTTTAGCACGCAACGATTATGGGGTTTGTACAATTTGTTATTTGGTTGGGGACAGACTGACATATCAAGTATGCTAATAAGGTGCACCCTTACCGGTATTACTGGTTGCGAGAGAGGAGCCGAATTACTTTATCCTATTTCAAAATGTCTCGAACTTGTTTTAACTGAAAATACAAAATAGCATCGCCTTTCTCTATGCGGGAGTTCAAATGTGCATACAGGCTATCTAGTCAGCGACATCTATTATCGCATTAAAAAGTTACTGACGTACGTCGAGTTCGCCAATATGTACACACTTTTGCACCTTACTCCTTTGTGATAAGGTCCAAAAGTGTACACATATTAACGAACTCGACTGTACCTGGGCGACCGAGCTTTGCTCGAATGAAAAAAGCTAAAAACGAATGTTCCCAGATATGAGATCTAGCTAGATCGATTTTTCACCCACGTCCACAGAACGTCCTCACGCGCAAACGTTGACACTTCATTCGAATTTTGTTCGAAATCGTATTGATCTATTATAAGTATAAGGATTCACAATCAGCCGAAGAAAAATGGCCCGTCAAAACGGGGCCCGTTTGGCGTTCAGTAAATTTGTCACTTAAGTCTTATAGTGTTAGGTTTACTTTTGTATAAAATATTTATCTTGACACATATTATAAAGAGGCGTTAGCACATTGGAACGTATTTTCTAATGTCAGTTTGCTCCATATATTTTGACATATTCTGTTAGGCACTGTTCGTCCATATCTGATTATATGTAGGTCAATGGAAATCGTGCTTTTATAGGCCGTGTCCACCCTGTGCCAGTACATACTTGATTTCTGAACTTCTGAGCAATCCTGTCAGTCGTAAACGTTCCCGTCGCGCCTTGACCCAGTTTCCGAATTGGCGCATTGCGGGAACACTTACCCAGATAACGCTGTGAGCTAAACACAATAGTCAGCATTTCCGTAACTGCCAGATCGGATCAGATTTGACGGCCGGATTGGTCAAGTTGGTAGTGACCCTGCCTTCTGTTCCGAAGGTCGCGGGTTCGAGTCCCGCTCGGGGCAAACTTTGTGTGATGAACACGAATGTTTGTACTCGAGTCATGGATGTTAGTATTTATATATGTATGTAGATAAGTATTAATATCGTTGTCTAGCACCCATAGTACAAGCTTTGCTTAGTTTGGGGCTAGGTCAATATGTGTGAATTGTCCCAAGTTTTTTTTATATCAGTGGGATAGGCAAACGAGCGCACAGCCCACCTGATGCTAAGTGGTCACAGCGGCCCATGTACACGGAAATCCTATGATCCGCCATTAAGAAACCGTAAGATCTCGAATGCGTTGCCTACCCTGAGGCCTAAGATGGAATGCCTCTGTGCCAGAAATTTCACCGGCTGCCTTAACCCCCTACCGGAACACAACAGTGCGAGCACTGCTATTTGGCGGCAGGTTAACGGGGAAAGACGGTGGTACCTCCCCGGACGGACCTGGCACCAGGCCCTACCACTAGCAACATAGATTTTTTTTAGTCTTTCAGACAAAACCTTTGTCAAAAGTGTCAACAATGTCTTGAATGTTACTGCAGGGATCTCGTTCATCGATGTCATTATGTTATAGAGATCTTCTACTATCTAAAGTCCCGCGCCTTCACATTTCAAAACGCTTCAATGTATTTAAAAAGCACCACCAACACTCTCAACACATGTGTGCGTGCTAAGACAGCCATCAAATATGCGTTGAGAGTGTATATATATAGTAAGTCTAGCATGTAAAGTTGTAGAGGAGTCCTTTATACAATGTAGGGAATTATTAAGGATTTTTGACGAAGCTAATTCGGGGGTAAAGGCTATAAAATCTAATGTCCTTGTTTACGCATGGAGTTTATACAATATAGCTATAACAATAATATGTATTTGTAGCAGTGGCGTGCACTCCATACAGACAAAAAGACACTGTCTACCCTACCCCAACGTTATCTAATTTGCTTTATTATGATACCTAATAGCTTCATCTACATATAAAATATCAGTGCATTACGCATGAACTTAAATTCTTAAATCACAAAACAGCTTTATCTATCGGGTCATCATCGTATTCTTTGTACTGTTCTGTACTCGATAATTACATCCGAAGACAGTCGCAATTTCAATACTAGCGCGCGTTCAATGAGAAAGACGGACACTATTCTGTCTTCCGTCCGGAAACGTTCAAAGCGTACATCATCATATTGGCAGTGTGCACGACGACAGCGCCAACTAGCGGGAGGCGTATGTACCAAACGCACGCATCCCGGCGGAGTTTAGACATGTCTTTTCGAATTAATCGCAGCGCATGCCGTGGCAGAAATTGGAACAAACGGAAAGTCGGGAAGGAGTAGGAAGCTTTGTATGCAATTTTCTGCTATGCATTTTGTATGTATGGTTGTTTAATATTATTTGTCGTTTTTCTATTTATCTGTTTTGATTATTAAATTATATTTCGGCTGAAATGATGTTGTTTGGTTTGTTCTTTGAAAATATTGATAGTCGTAACCAGGAAAGTTTTTTTACAATGAATATTTTGAAAAATACTGCGGTAATTATTTAGTGGGTCTGTGCTGTGCATGTACCTATGAACCATTGAAAATGGTGCTATTTTAAAACTTTCTTTTAGCAAGTTTTAATCGAATAAGGCCGGTGTAGGTACAATCGGCAAGATAATCGAGTTTGAAGACGAATTACTAATACTATTCTTGGCCCCCGGGGTGCACTGATTATTCTGCTTCCATTGTTTAGATACATGGATATTTGGATTGATATTAATATACGCCATTATTAATCGAAAAGACGAGAAAATATGCTGAATAGGTATCTATTTGGGAAGTCTAATATTATTTTATATTTTGTTGTCTACCCTGTCTAAAAGCTCTGTGCACGCCACTGATTTGTAGACACCGTGACTAGACAGAGGGGTTGCAGAACTTGCAGATTTATCTCCCCAGTTCGGAGAATTTCGGACTGACTCATTGAGTCACGAATAATTATGGAGTCTAGTCTAGCTAATATTTCCTAAAATGTTTGATAGTGGAAGTCATGGTAAATTGGAGGCTGTTCAGTTCATGCTAGTTGTCATTTCAAGAAGCCGTGGTGGCCTAGTGGTTTGGCCTACCGCCTCTCATGCAGAGGGTCGCGATTTCAAATCCGGCTCGCACCTTTGAAATTATTAATGTGCAAAATTCAATTTGGATTTACCCTTGAGCTCTTCGGTGAAGGAAAACATCGTGAGGAAACCTGCACGCATCTGCGAGGTAATTCAATGTGTGTGTGAAGTCCCCAATCCGCACTGGGCCCGCGTGGGGACTATAGCCCAACCCCCTCGTGATGAGAGGAGGCCTGTGCCCAGCACTGGGCCGTAAATAGGCTGTATAGTAGTAGCAGTAGTTTTCATGTACACGGTCTCTCAACGATCCTTTTTCGATTACGTACAGCTTACACGTATTGGAGTTAACAACCTTCATCTCAGCGAGCAACGATTACAAATACATTTTTAATTCTAATTTTTTTATGATACAGAAAGATAAATTTGTAATTTTAATTAGAATCATCAATTATATAATAACTATAATGCATGTATACCTAAATGAATTTTAGAAACTATATAAATTGTAATAGCTATATATAAAAGCTTAACTACGAATTTGTATATCCACACTTATGGGTAAGGAATGGAGCTCGTATGTAATAATACTCACTTGACATCTATCAATGTACACCTATGCTTGACAAATAAATTATCTTATTCTTATTCTCGCAAGAACACGCGGTGCGCGCTCCTGAAGAAAGAAAGTTCCTTGTGCCGACGAGGTAGAGTAGAGTATAGGGCAATGTTATTTATGGCAATAAATTTTTGGAGTCATTTGTCTGTAGTAGCGACGAGGATTACTTACGTTGTTTTAATCTCTGTAGTATGAGTAAATTCTGCGGAAAAAGCTTTAAGGCTCGCATATATTTTCTTTCTTTCTTTCTTTCAGATGTGGCCAATTTACAAAATGAACAGACAGCAAGTCTGCTAATCGTCGATACTTATACTGGTGGAGGCAGCGCATTCACAGTAATGTCAGGTACAAGGACGCCCGTTTCGAAGGAGAAAGGTCGAGTGACTAAGCAGGTGGAAATGACACTACAAAGGCTACCGTTTCGCGACTAATAATAATAACTACTACTACTACTACTACAGCCTATTTGCGTCCCACTGCTGGGCACAGGCCTCCTCTCATCACGGGAGGGGTTGGGTGAATACTAATAACATAGTGAACCAAACTAGTTTTATACCTAACTGACTTCAAAATAGCTCGATTTTTGAAAAAATAATATACCCGATTGCAAACAAACTTTTGCTGTCACATTATATATTTTTGTAATCCGTTCATTAGTACCTTTATTTTGATACCCCACTCGATAGACTTTGACAAAAAAATTTTTTGGAAACGTTTAAAATGCCTCCAAAAGTCAATTTGATATACCCAGGGTCACTCTCACAATTAAGACGAATCTAACGACATCTCGCATGCTAAAATCCATCAAGCCATTTAGGCTACAGAGCGTGCCAAAGACATATACATACATACATACACTCGAAATACATAACCCTCCTTCTGGCGCAGTCAGGTAAAAAGGGTATTATCATTTCAATACGTATATATCGTATAGCTTTTTCCCGCAACTTCGTATGCGCAGAAATATTAAAATGAAAAATCCCGTTTTTTCCCGTTCCCGTGGGAATTTCGGGAAATCCTTTCTTAGCGGATGCCTACGTCATAACATCTACCTGCATGCCAAATTTCAGCCCGATCCGTCCAGTGGTTTGGGCTGTGCGTTGATAGATCACTATGTCAGTCAGTCAGTCACCTTTGAGTTTTATATATTTAGATGTATGTAAATCATTGGAACCGCATGATTTACAATAATAGGGATGACGACAACTTTTTTTTCCTTAGTCTATCAGGAAGATTATTGAAAAGTATTGGACACGTATTTTTTCTTTTTTCACGTAATCAAACTTAGACGGAGATATATTGAGTTGAAATGTCGCGTGACGTCACGGTTAGGTACGATTTATAACTAACGGTGACGTAGTTAGCCCCCACTCTCCAACTTTAATGTGTTTTAACTTGGTCATTCTTTGTTAATTTGATAAAACAAAAAATACGTGTCTAATATTTTTTTATTACCTGACTGACGGACTAATTAGAATTTAGATTTCTTCACCCTGTCGTCATCCCTATTTTTGCGGTTTTTTTCACGTTGAAGGCAAACAGCACAGGCACAGACCATGGTAAGAGGTCACTGCGGCCAATGGACATAAGAAACCATGAGGTCTAAGATGGAGTGCCTCTGTGCCAGTAATTTCACCGGCTGCCTTCCTTACCCCTTACTGGAACACAACAGTGCGAGCACTGCTTTTTGTGTTAGCTGTCTGGCCGGAAAGACCTTGCATTACATCAGATCAGGTCCTGTAAAAACCGGCAAAGAAGCGAGTCAAACTCGCCTGAAGAGGGTTCCGTTCTGTGATTTTTTTCTATATTATTTCAAATAAAATGGACTTGTCATAGATAGGTTGCGAAATTTTGGCAGAAACAATCATAGATTAAGTTTGCTCACTTCACACGAGAAGAAGATAGGTAGGTTTTTTGTAGGAGTCACAGCATAGGTTTTCGGAGTAAATTGGCTGTGACAGACGGAGGGACAGAAACAAGCACCCGATGTTTCTACCTTTTGAGGTACAGAACCCTAAAAACCACCAGTTTGATGATTATAACCCTTTTTGACGGTATGTTGGTGGTTTTGTTAAATTTTCCATGTACATTAGTTATGTTATGTGGTATTAACTATGTAGAGATCTTCTACTATCTAAAGTCCCGCGCCTTCACATTTCAAAACGCTTCAATGTATTTAAAAAGCACCACCAACACTCTCAACACATGTGTGCGAGCTGAGACAGCCATCAACTATGCGTTGAGTGTTGGTGGTGCTTTTTAATTAATAACAAAAAAATTGAAGCGTTTTGAAATGTGAAGGCGCGGGACTTTAGATAGTAGAAGATCTCTACAGACTGCAGAAACTCAATAAGTGTAACCAGAGTCGGCCGCAAACCGCGATGGCGGTCGAAATGAGGTATTTAGGTGCGCCGGCGCAATTACAACGCAAACAGTTAGGTTTCTACGTGTTTTAACAGAACTAGCTTCTCTCCGCGACGTCTGCGTGGAATTCGGTTGGAACGCTCCCGCGGGTACAAAAGTGTGAAGTGTTCCGAATAAACACTACCTTCATACCAAATCCCATCTAAATCGGTCCAGCGGTTTAAGCGTGAAGAGGTAAGAGAGAAAGACAGACAATTACCTACTACCGTATTCATAACATTTAGTATGAACATATATGGATTATTAAGGTGCCATCTCCATCAGGTAGTTTTGTAACTGGGGCGTGCAGGTTTCCTCGCGATGCTTGTAGAGCATGATTCACGGGGTTTCACTTAACACGTTCTGAGCTTTCCACTTTCAATCTAGTTGTAGGTTGGACCGCAGAACAGCTATTAGAAAAGCTTCTTAGACTAGCATTAAACGATAAACTGTAAACATAAGATAACAAGGAAAGTCGTATTTGACATTTTTTTTGTAACGCGGTTATTTTATTAGCTAGTTAGAAAGTAAGGAATTTTTAAAAGGTAACGTATTTTTGTCTTTTTTTCGTTATTCGTCTATTTCCTAAAAGTAATTCCCCAAAACTCCTCATTCTAAAAGGGCGCAAGTCAAAAATGACGTCGTAGCTCTTTCTGCGCATAGATAGATATAGTTCTGCGCGTAGCGCCCGCTCTTTAGCGAGAGTGAGTGAATTGAGTGAGATGACGTCACGCACCAGTTACCACTAAAACACGATTTCTTCTAAAAGTAATGAACGAAAAATTCTGAAACTTTTTAATCGAGTCCTTTAGATAGAGAATGGTTTTCGAATTACGTTCAACTAAAATTTTTGAAATGTTGTCAAATAGACTGACAATCTCCTTACATTGCGGATTGCGGCGTACATTGGAAAACCTCTGTATGAGAGCTTACGATTACGACTTAGCTTTTCGGTGAAGGGTTTTTCTTCTCGCGACGACACCTGCTCGCATCTGCGAAGCAACTCAAGGATGTGTGTTAAGTCTCCGATCCGCACTGGGCCCGCGTGGGGACTACAGCCAACCCTCTCGCGTGATGAGGAGGTTTGTGCCCAGCAGTGGGTCTTAGGTATGCTGTTGTGGTTGTGGGATATTCTCTGAGACAAATTGAACCAACTGGCTTTTATTTCGAGACCCGATCGATACTCGATACCGGTCTCTTCCCCGATAGTTATAACTTGGATCTTTTCAAGCCGAGAGTGAACAGGTACTATCTAAGTAAGCATGTACCGACCGCATCGTCACTTACCATCAGGTGAGATCGTGGTCAAATTCTTGCTTATAACAATAATGAAAAAAAACACTAATGAGAAAGCAAATTGTGCAACATCAACACATATTGTCATATTGTTACCCACGTCAGTCAAGTTCTACGAATATGACAATGCCATGCCGATGGAGGCACCTCATTGTCTTGATTGTGTTTATGCAACGCTGAACTGGTTCTGATTCTGATAATCTGAATCTGTAGTATTTTAATTATATGACTTCTGGTTTTTGCATACAGAATGGCCACGGAATCACCCGCCTGAATCTAGCCGGCGCGCAAATCGCGCCCAACTCGCCCTTACCGTCATTTTTTTCATCCGGAGATGGAGAGTGAATCATTGGCCCGCGTATGGTATACACACATTTACAAGTGAACAGACGTCCTCGCACACAAACATTGACACTTCATTCGGATTGTGTCCGCCGTGTGCTTTTAGCGTCCATAAATAAGGGCCACTGTATTCCTGTTCATCAGTTAGCGCCATTATTGTGTTTGGTGTCGGCTGTCAAAGTCACTGATACGTTTGAAGTTCGGAGACCACAGTGTTGCCAATTTAGCGTATAAGGGCCGTCGCCCACGGCGACTTTGGCAACACTGCACTGCAACCGCACGCGACTCAAGCGCCTCTCATTACGTGAGGTGTTTAGGAGGCGGGGGGGTCAATCCCAAACTCACCAAAACTCACGACTACCTATGTGCGGAGGGGGGAGTGTCAAAAATAGATACGTACTCGTAGGTAGTTAGGGTCTCTGGACGGAAAAAAAGAAAATGTGTTTCTTTGTCCTTCTTTCTCCTCGAAACAGAGCGAAAGAAGACATTTGGAGGGCCGGACAGTGAAAAAAGCTACATTTTACCGTGAAAATCATCCCTTAAGGGGGTAAAATGGGGGGTGGAAGTTTAGTACGCAATTCAATCCAGACTAGTTAGTGAATAGACCCACAACGCAGTACGTTCCGTTGACTAATCCCTTTTAATTACTATAGTTATTAAAGGGTCTGTTTATCAACTCGCGCGCATATCAATTGAGGGCAATTAACGAAGATTAAAGAAAGCGAACATGCGATGAATTCTAGCCTATTGTGGCCTAACAATGTTCATTGTAATATTTTATTTTTGCTATTCGTAGGTATACCAGGTTCTATGCATACTAGCTTCTGCCCGCGACTTTGCCCACGTCGAATTCTGTTTTCTCGTTTCCGCAGGAACTAACGGGGTACAAAGTAGCCTATATCCTCTCTGTAAGGAAAAATTATGTTCCATTTCCGTCACTAACTACCTATCCATACTAATATTATAAATGCGAAAGTAACTCTCTCTGTCTGTCTGGACCGGTTTGGATGAAATTTGGTAGGGAGATAGGTAGTTGGAGTCCCGGGAAAGGACATACAAAGGGCTACCTTTTATCCCGGAAAAAAGCATAGTTCCCGCGGGAACGCGATAATCGAATTCCACGCGGCTAAAGTCGCGGGCAGAAGCTATTGGTTAACTAAAACGTCTGTTCTGTATCCTCCCTCGCCCTGTAGTCGTTTTTTTTTGCAAAATCAATGTGAGGTTACCTATTACTGTAGGTAGGTAGGGGGTGGCCTATTCTTTCTAACACTGAACTAGACTATAAGTGTTCACAGGTAATTTTGAGTTAATCAACATCAAATGGTAGCTAATTTTACGACTGACTGTGCCAGTTCAAAACGGATTTAACCTCATCTCGTCAATTAGCAAATAATACCTAATTAGCAAAACCAAAAGAAAGTATCGATTGTTGCCAAATTTTGCACTATGGTAAGTGATGACTCTTTAAGAGCTTGACCTACATACGTTGTTGTATATTAACTGTATTTTCTAATGTTTAAAATAGTTAACTATATATAACAGTTTTAGAAACTTTGTAAAGATTGATCCATGAAATTGGTAAAGTCCAAAATTTTTACAGTTTTCATCACTGTTTCTTTTTATTTCTTTATGTAATTCAAGATTGAATTGCAAATATATTATTGACTAGCTGCCTACTCCGGCTTTTCCCTAGTGTACATAATACATAAACATAGGTCCTCCATTCATTTTACACTCAAACTTATCTTACTTATTCACCATTATTATTTACAAAAGGGGCCAACTGCCTGGTTACAGTTGGGTGATCGGTACTCTTTTTTTAGAACCATTTCACCCATTTCCCTGATTTCCCCTGGGTTACGCTCTCCTATCAAAATCGCCGTTTAACCTTCCTGTAGCCTTGCTGAAGCCTATTATTTTCCCTATCATTAGGTCTTGAAAATCATCTTCCTCTAGGGTGTCCCTTCCGGTTCTTTCCCATTCTCTACTTATTCATCATACACAGTTGGATTTTCAGTCATTGGCTTACCACAAGTTTGGGAGAACCTGTAGCATATTCTTTGGTAAATTTCTTTGCGGAACAAAGTTTGTTAGATTTTGACTTTGGTTCTCATCTTTTTTTGAAAACGAATGCAAAAGAAAGTTCATTTAGGTACCGTGTTAATGTACTTTTTTACATTTATTTATTTATTTATTTATTCAAATACACAAAAGCTTACAGTATACACCAAGTCGCTTACGTGCTATTTTATTTATAAATGTAGCTAGATTAGATTAGTATCAATCACAAATGAATAAATGATTTAGTCAACAATAATAGTAATAGAAATATAAAATAAAAACACAGAAATTTATTAGTTTATACACAAATTTACAAAATACAGTTACGTGAT